>CM052145.1:8373196-8396428 GCA_028454255.1 Halictus ligatus | reverse complement strand
ATATATATATGTCAGCATTACCGTAGATTGTGTATAACATAATATGGTAAATAAAACTCTTAACAAATAAAACAAAAAATCTTAAAATTAAACTTGTCTAGTATCTTTGGAGTGTACAATCAATAAAATTGCTTCAGTGAATTATTAGAGTGCATTATGTTCTAACCAAAAATCTTATACCATGGTTATAAATGAGTTTGATGTATTTCACTATGTATTTTCACGATTTTATGTTTCTGACTCCTTCATTCTACATTACTGTGAATTAGAAAATAATATTGTTGTATTAAAAATTCCCATTACGTAATTTATGAACGACCTATAATTTTAATATAATTAAAATAACATGTTAATGTACTTGACTAATCTTAGTACATGTTCAATTTGTATCGAAAATACGATTACAGCTCATAGATGCTGGCACATTTTGGTCTTGAATTTACCCTTACAGTTATTACTCGGATCCTGACCCTATGTATGTACATTTTAGAAGTAGTCAAAAATTTGTGCCACGACTTCAAGTAACTTCTATCTCAGTACAGTTGTTTTCAAAGTCCACTTCTATTTTTCTTAAGACAAAAGCAGTCAAGGTTCCCTGAAGGATACAAACCAAATTTCATAAAAGCACACTCTATTACATTTGTGTACTCATATTTGATGTTTTGCTAGACTTCTTTAGAAACAAATTGCATTGTACCTCTTGCAAAGTAAAAATATTTGTAATTTTTCCAACGATACGAAAAAAAAAAAAAATAAAAAAATTTTCTATTATACCAATTGAAATGCACTCGATCAATTTTAAATGTACGTATCAATAGCGTTTAATATAGCACATATTGACATAAAAACAATTCTAACCATACAAGACATTCTAATGAATAAATTAAGTATTTCGTTTACACGTATTCCTTCTGCAAATATTAATTCTATTACACCATCAATAAAACTATTATCGGCAGAGAATGAACTAATGCTGTGAATCTACTAATGGCAGTGAATCGACTAATATAACAAGAAAGTTAATTTGTTGTTATGCCAATACATTCAACGTGATAAAAACTGGTAGCTTCTTTGTCAAGACAGATAACGGTTCTTCATCTCCAGGAAACAGAATAAGATCTGTAAGTACGTATTGGAATTGATGCTACCATCTGGGTGTACCACCCATTCTAACTGAATTCTATTCAATTTCATTGAGATTGGTTTTGATCTTTGGGGAAAAGTTAATCTTTTGAAGTAACGAGGATTACGAGTAATATACAAATACCGAGTTCGTTCATTCTCATGACTCTGCTTTGGAGTAAAGAATGCGGCGCGCGAGGGTGTGCCAACTGTGCCACGCAGTGTAGGTGGGGATGGTAGATGACATCATCCATGCCACCAACCAGCTTCAGAACCAAGCCACTCCACATACGGAACCTGTCCTGCCTGCCTCCTGACTGAAGTGGAGAGTTTAGAACACATAAGTATATAAGGAACCGTCACATACTAAGATTTTATTCTCTACATCTCCCATCTTACAGCTACAAAACTTTTGTCTATCGAGAAAATCTACTGGAGTAGAGAATTATTAGAGAAACTTCTCCTGGTATGTGTTCTTCAGCCATTAATTTTAGGAATTCATATTAGATAATCTTACAAGTGGAACAAAATAGTAACATACCTATAGAACCTGAAAGAATTATCAATTATCGCTGAAAATGTAAATTCATTAAGTTATCCTCTCCTATCTCATCAGAACATTTTTTGAGTACTTCTTTGCTCATGTCTCTTATGTTAACGCACATCGTGAAATCTCACTTAACAATAGCATATAATCTCGTTGTTCTTTAATGAACAATAATGAAATGTAAATTTTGTTGTTTACATATAAGTGTTCGCTAAACAAAGAACTTGTTCAGCATTCATTTAAACCGTGCAAATGTATATGTAGTATATGCTATGTCTACATTTTATTTGTTATATCTTTAATAATGCACTATACGATTTCTTCGAACAAAATGGAGGATGTATGAATGAGAACCTTAATGAAGTCTGTTATGGAAAAGGGAAAGGTTTGATGGTATTGTATTCGAAAAGAAATTCTGTTTCATAATACTTTGATACCTTTAGAGAATTGAGGTACCCAACAGTAATAAGGTTATGACAAAATGAAATTGGCATGAAAAATATAAGATAACTTCGATCGCATGTGAAAGACTAGACATATTCTCAAACCGTTGTACCTAATTTCTAAACATATTCATATCATCTGTTCTAAAGCTACTGAACAGTCCCAAAATTGTTAAACAATTTAGTGAAATAGGTACCACAATTCTCAAATATCTTTAAAAACTTGATATGCTTTTTGTCACGCGAATAAGATAATGTAATTTTAAAATTTCTTCTTACTTATAGCATCGAATGTCTAAATTACTCATAAAATTTTTTGTTTTATATATTGTAGCTTGAATCCTGAAAAGTAATGTTTGCATTGCAAATAAATCACACGTATCGATAAAATATAAATACCTGTTCTCGTTTTGCTGTTTTTTCCTCTTTTTCCTTTTTTCGCACTTCCAGAAGATATTCGTTGAAAAGGCTCTCTCGTTCACGCATCTTTTCTACATTCTTAAACCGTTCATCACGCCCATGTTTTTGAGCAAAATCACTAAACGATGATCTAAGCAAAAAAGATCAAGTATTTCTCGAATTAATTAACAAACAGCTCTAATACCTTCACAAATCTTCAAGAACATTTACAAAGTTATTACATACTTCCCATGAAGACCAGCTTCTTCCAATAATTTCTGGAACTGTTCCTTCCGTTCCTTCATTTTATTCCTTTTTTCCCGCCTCTCTTCTTCTGCCCTCTCCTTTACATATTTCTCGAACACTTGTTTCCTCTCCTTCGACGTCAAAAGCAGGTACCGAGGGTCGAACACTATTTTATGAAGTTCTTTTTCCCATGTACTGAAAGCCGATACCTACAAAAACCATAGAAAAAACACATAAATATAGTGCCACATTAATTACCCAACGGCATTAAAAAGTTGTGATATTTTACATCTTTTTCTGCAAGCATATCTCTGAACGATTTGATGCGTGTTTCCAGGGGGACGATTGCTCTTTCTCTAGCAGCACGAACCTCCGCTTCTATTGCAGCCTCTTTGCCGATATCAATAGTTTTTTTATTTTCCTTTTCGTCTTCTTCTTTTGGTGTTACTGCTAGCATAAAATCAGTAATTAATTCTTTTTTTTTTAACCTAATCTATATCAAATCATATTTAGACCGAATATCCCAAACTATTCATCCGTCCTTATGAATACATTACGTATTTTAAACATTTAAAATTCAAAGTGAAGGATTGTTTTCAAAATTTGAAAGAACACTACCAATATATTTCCCGTAGATAAAGTGTTGAGATTGGAGCAAAAGTTCATTGTTTCAGTTCGCAATCGAAAAATATAATATTTCATTTGAAAAATTTGATTACTAGACTAAATAAATAATTTCTAGCTGGTATCAGAAGTTTAAAATATCACGATTCGATATCGAGTACACTCGATAGATATATCACAATTTTTCAAATCTTCCATGAAATTACTCTCCTTCATTTTAAGACAGGGCTGCCCAAGAAGTTGCTCGTAAGCAGCTTTCAGTTTCTTTCCTAACTCGCGTGCTAGGCTAAGCGATTCCCACCACTCTAATCGACTGGGTCTAGTTTGCAGTGGAGAAGGGCTAGTGAAGTAGCTTTTTCCTCTCTTTCTTTTGCCCGGACGCGAGTTTAATGCATCGGTACTATCACTCAGTGGAGGAACCGAATGAACTTTGTCTGGCACGGAATTTGTTATACGCGGAAAGGATGCCACCACTATTTAAAAAAACAAATGGTATGGCATATTAATTCATTAATAACTCAGTAATAAGAAAAATATTGAAAGAAATGTATTCTGCTTCAAAAGTTATTGTACTTCTTAAATGTTAGTACGATATTTATTTTGATATCTTTTATCTGTAAACATCTTACTTAAAAGGTTAAAAAAGATTACCTCAGATAAAAATTGTTAGGATTGATAACATTTTTCTGAAAATGAGCATCAAAAAATGAACGTATCATCTCGTTTAAAAGAATGGGGGTGACACCTTTTACACCTTTAAGAAACTCACCTCGACAATATCTTTACCTACCCCATACTGTATAGTTTCATAGATAAAATCAAGACAAGATTCGTGACCCACATAAGATTTCATTCCCGATATGAAGTAACTCTGCTTAAAATATTTTCTCGAATAGCAAACAGTGTGAGAGATCATTAAGTGTAAACTTCAAATGGGATATCCTATACAGAATGGTCTACCGAACTTAGCAGAAAAATATTATTTGCAGAGAACGTGTTTTTAGGTACCATTTGAACTACATACAAAATATTTTCAGTGTCGTCACGACTGAAGGAAATATGTTGGTTGCTACTTTTCGGTAGAACACTTTGTATATGTAAATACATGTCGTATATCTAAAAATTACTTTTAGTTTCTTCTTGTTTCATTTTTTTTGCTGGCGTAGGTTGATCGTCGTCACTACTTTCACTTGTATCTGACTGACGTGTAGTTTTAGTTGGTACAATTGCATCTGGTGGAGTGGACACCATTTTGTCAACATCTTGACGACCAATAAGATCGTCTGGTCTTTCCCATACTGATATGCGCGAAGAAGGATTGTAAAAAAATACACGTCCATCACCCGTCCAAACAACACACCTGAAAGGAGGAGATTGAAATTTGCGTTTTCACGAAATGTTACAGCCGCACTGAAATAACGTTTCAAAATATACCAAGGAGTTCCAGGCACCGGTGTGCTAGAAATTGGTCTAGACTTATCTTGCGGTTTAGCAACCTCTTTAGGCGCAGTTTCCTCTTTTTTAGGTTTGTTAGTATCGGCTTCTTTTACACTATCTTTGGCTTCGTGAGTACTTTCTTGTTGCTTTTCTTGTTTGGTGGGTTCAGTAACAACGTTATTATTATTTACTGTCGAACTAGGGACAACAGTATTTGTAGAATTTACTGCTGCTTCCTCTGCCTTTTGCCGTAACGCTAATTTTGCACCTGAAACCATATTTAATTGTATTTATTGCTGTATTTTGCTTTCCTTAATACAAATTTGTATTAGCAATGGCATACTTTCAAGATCTTTTAAAGGTTGCGGTTTTTCCCATACAGATTCACCAGCTTTACTATTGTAATAATACAACCTTCCATCTGGAGCACGATGCTCCGTCCATACCATGGCAGATGCTACTAGTTCCTGATCAAGCTGTGCGAGTATAGTAGGATCTTCTGCTGGTGCCTGTGGAGCCATTACACCATGTGGCATTTGTGGCATGCCTAAAATGTATTGTTCTTTTAAATAAAGTACTAGGTAATTATAAAAGTACCAGGGCTTGGAAATAACTGTTTAAAACTGTTATATAAAGGCTCTGATTAAAACATTTATGAAGAACTTTTATTTCGAATAACTGTTAGGAAAACCCGAAATTTCCAGCTAATATCTGTTTCGATTACGGTTCTTATATCGGTTTGGAATAGTTATTTTTTCGGTTCTTACAATTATAGAATCGATTATTGCATCAAATTTTCCGTTCCGTAATTCATATGTCCGATTATTATAAAAAAACATTTATATAGGGTGTAAAAAATACGTAATAATCATCCGTTCTTGCGGTATACCTAGATCTCTGAATCGGTGGGTTTTCGTAAAAGAAACTTCCCGCAAAATTGTTCATAACAAAGAAACTTAACAGAGGTCTAGATTCACCCCTAGAACGGACAATCGTTACTTTTTTTTTATACCTTGTATAAATGTTTCTCTTCTTTTTATAACTATTTTATAAAACACATGTAGGTATACAGTAAAATGCTCTTATAATAATTCGAAATATTAATTACAGAAAATTTGATGCAAGAAATAATTCTACAACCGTAAGAACCAATATATAAAACCGAAAAAATAACTGTTTGAAACCGATATAAGAACCGTCATCGAAATAGATATTAGCTGGACATTTCAGTTGTTCGTAACAGTAATCCAAAATAAAGGTTCTTCGTAACTGTTTTATGAACCGAAATCAACATTATAACATTTTTCAAGCCCTAGAAGTACCTTTTATATAGAATAAGCACAGTTTATATCACCCCAATTTGTTTGTGGTGGACCATAGCCTCCAAAAGGTTGAAAACCTGGTGGTGGCATACCGAAAGGTGCTGCACCAAATTGTGTTGCAATTGGACCACCAAATTGATTTGGCATCCTATGTTGCATAGGTATCATATTGGGAGGTGGTTGCATCATATTTGTATTTACTGCTGGTGTATTCATAGTTGGAGTACTAGTAACAGTTGCAGGTGCTGCACCTGAATATTAGCAAAAATGAGAAATTTTTCTTTAATATTTACAATTAGTAAATTTTATTTTTTTTCCATGAAAATAGTAATAATACCATTTGTTTGAGTTGTGTCGGATGGTTGTGTGTTAACATCTGGAGTCTCACCAAGCGTAGGAGGTGGACCTGTTCCAGGTGGAGCAGTACTAAGTTGATTCATAGCATCTGTATTATTTGTAGCTGGTTCACTATTTTGAGAAATTCGATTCTCACTAATTTGACTTGGTGTAGCAGCTGTTGATGTAGGGGTGCTAGAAACGGCATTTTGTTTAGACGCTCCATGTACCAACTGTTCTAACTGTAAGAGAATTATTACATAAGATAATACATAAGATGATATATAGGATAATTACATAAGAGAAATTATGCAAAAAATTTAAAAATTAATTTCACTAACCTGATCTTGTACCATGACCTTAACATTTGGTCCCTCTGGTTTTGTCCATGTAGTTTCTCTCGTACGAATATTATAGTAGTAAGACTTTCCATCCGGTGTTTTTGTTTCTACCCATACTTCGCCATTGAGATCTAAGCCTGGAATGTTTGCTTGTTGTTGTGGCTGTTGCGGTGGGGGCTGCTGCTGACCTGGAATCTATATCAACAATCCCTGTTTTACATTTTAGTTGCAAGGCCCATTAACTTTCTGTAAATCGAAATTTACGTTATTCATATTTGGAGGTCCCATTCCAGGAGGTGGTCCATATGGGCCTGGACCTGTCCCAATTGGGCCATTCATCATGTGTGGCGGTGGCTAATAGCATATAAAGTTAAATAACCCTTAATCAACTGATTGAAAACTGGGAATAACGTATGAGCAATAATTACCATTCCTGGAGGGCCCATTAAATTTGGTGGTCCCATCAAATTTGGTGGTCCCATAGGTCCCCAACTAGGATCAAATGGTGGGGGTCCTCTAAAGCGTGGCCCTGTTGGTCCTGGTGGACAGTTTGGCCTAGGCGGTCCCTCAAATGGGAAACCATTGTTTGCTCCACGAAACATCGGTCCTCTGGGTCCAAATCCTCTTCCTCGAAACCTTGGAGGCCCACTTCTCATGGGGAAATCAAACCCACCTCTGCTACGACCCCTTAAATTATTGTTATATATCTTGACTATATACTTTACGTACCATACGTCTGAATCATTCACCCAAGTGTAGACATCATCTTCTTTCTGAGTTTAACTTTACATTTAAGCGACAAAAACGAATATAAACAATAATTTTGCATATAATGGCTCCATTACCTTTGTCATTTAATACACCGAAATGAAGAAAAAAATTCACTTGAACAAAGAAAAAATTTTGAACACAAAAAAATATAGAGAAGTATTAACAAAACACCATACTGAATAATTGTGGGTAAATCATTTCATCGTATAGGAGCGTAAGTAGAAACAATAGTCATATTTCTATAGCATTTAAAATATTAGGTGTTTATTGGAATACGGAATCCGGATTGCTCACATGAAATGTATTATGGAGGTGGACAGGATTATGGATGGGACGACTTAACCTTACTTCTTGCTCTTTTATTTTCGACGACGCGTAACTCGACGAATGTATGGGGTGTTAGGAAAAAACTGTAACGCACCTAAAGCCTCCTCGTCCCCGAGGTACGAAATGTCTATAATCTTCTCCATCGTAACCATAATCCTCAGTTTCTTCCATGCACTCATCATTGTGCTCCTGTTCATTATTAGAAACAGATTCCGTAGTCGTAGAAACTTGTTCAGTATTCGCTTCCATTTTACGCTAATACAGAAATTAATATTTTCTTTTCTACACGCCCATCTATTTCTTTCCTCAGGCTTGCACAAAAACGCCGCAAACAAATCACTATTTTATTCGATGTAAGCCGTAAACATATTATTGCCAACATAAACATTAAATTCTCCTAGGCATTTTAACAGTAGCGCAAACATAACAGTCTACAATCATGACTGATATGGCGGTTGTGACAGTATACTCGGTACCACGTAAGAAGGAACCTATTTCGCGCTTGCGTTGTGGGTTAGCCTTGTTTTAACACTAGGTTTACGGAGTACTAAAGGCGACTATTTTGTATTACTTCATAAAAATAACAAGATCGTGCTACCCACATTTTTAGCAATATTTTTAAAATAATATATACCCGAAGAAATAAATTTGCTAAATAATTTCTCACGTATGCATCATTAGAATCTGAATAATATTAAATTAACAATATTAGAACCCGTCATTTTCACGGGTCCCGTAAATCTAGTGTTAAAGTATCAGCTCCCGCACTCAATCACCCACTACGTCATGAATATTTGTATACTGGGAGACAAGTAATTTGTAATTTGACTCGCCTTAACCCCTTCAACCATAAAACGCTGAACGCTACGAACACACGGTATTACCAACAACTAGTGTTTAGACGCAGAAGAGATGCGCGGTCGTACGAGCGTGAATAGGAGATTAGCCAATGAACAAGTCCTTTTGGTGTCCTATGCGTTGTAAGGTCAAATTTGTCCTTCGCCAGGTTCCTTCTTACGCGGCATCAAGTGTAGACTAGCCCGATCTGAGGCTCTTTCGAAGGCTACGCCTCCTTGCCCTGACCGCGTGTCTCGCTGCCCGTGACGATCCACGTTCTCAAGCCATCTCAGGCCAGTACCATATGAACTGCGCGTGGCGCATTAACACGTTGTCTGCTATGTCACCCATATGTGAGTGACGGAATTATTTTTCCAGGTTTTAAAATGAATTTTTACGTTAATATATTCATTGTACCAAATTCGTTTAAGATCTGTAAAATGCAAGAAAGTTGGAGGACTACACAATATCATACATTTAGTTTTTTTTTTCAATTTTTATTTCATTAAATAGTTTACTTTGATTTTATGGAATTTTTGAGATTTCTAGTGTGGCGAAATCTGACTGCGAAAAGAATTATTAATAATTCACACTTTCTATTTATATTTTATTTTTTATTTTATTTATTATCAATATTTTATTTCATAAATTAGTTTTTTGTTTCTTATCTTTTTAGTTCTTTTCGCAGTCGGAACTTTTGTTTTTTGATAATATTTCTTATTTTTATCTTTTTAATATATGCGGTCAGATTTTTTATTTGTTTGCTGTCTACATTGAAACAATTATCATGCCGTGATGGTTTATACCTTTCATTTCCACGTCGGAAAATAATACTCTTCGTATTAACACTATGCCGTCCGGCTACACCACAGTGGTGTCGTGCGCAAAATAGCAGCCAACGGCCGGCGACACCACAGTGGTGTCGTTCGCAAAATAGCGGCCAACATGAAAAAAAAATATTAAAAGCGACCACGTTGTAACATACATCTTCGAAATTTCATGAAAGTAAGGGAACAGGGTTGAGAACTCATGAGAACTAGAGATGAGTTTATTAAAACTTTACAATTTATAATTTCCCGATAATGTCAAGAACGGCCGGCGACAAGCCAAGTAATCCGAATTAGAGCTGCCGGCGCCAAGCGAATAAATTTTTACGAAACGTGCGGACGGCAAAGTGTTAAAATTCAAATCAATTATATTGATGTGTTACCATTTGTTAACAATATATAAAAGCATAATTTTTATATTTTTCTTCTGTACATTTACATATGTATATATTCGTGTTATATTCGTATAGAAAGTTTAAAAAATGAAGACTTTTGAACAAGTCAACGAATATTCAAATGATCGTTTAATACAATTATTTACAATTGAAAATTCCAAGAAGGAATAAGCCTCCAAATTTCGACAGATCCGAAAGGAAGATAAGAAACCGCTCGAAACAGCTCGAACGCTTTCCATGCGAGCATCGACGGTGTTTATATAAATATGATGCGGCAACATTGTCCTTTTAAAAGCTGACAACGCTGTAAAATCTAGCTTCCTCGTCACACACCTCTTGTGTTACAATGTCAATCGAGTTCCCTTTCTGATTCATAATAGAATACGACGATAGCTCCATCTCGTATTCATCAGTCAGCTACACATTTGTAGGCAATACCATTTCTGTAAAAGAAACTGTACAGCAGATACCGACATATATATATATGCCTTATGTATGTTATATATATATAATACATAATTATATATATATATATATACATAATTTATTAGAAACCCGAATGGAAATCTTAGATAATATCTCAGCACTGACAATGGAGTTGAACATCCCTCTTTAGAGTTTTTCGATTTTCGAAACGACAAAGCTTTATTTCGATCATGATTGGTGTTCATGAAGAGAAACGTCAATGTTATGTAAATTTATTAAAAAGTATATTTCCTTCAACAGTTGTTCAAACATTTTCGATCATCATTGTAAATACAAACTTTTTAATCACATTTTTGTTTACATCGAATACTACGCATTAAGCTAAGGTTCGAAATAAAAGCAGTCGATAATAATTAAAATAATATGGTAGTGAAATCGAAAAAGTAAACTTCGTGATTGTTATCGATCATTAACATATCTTCTGGCACGTAAATAAGTTGCATTCGGTTTCCGACGAATATTACAGGGACACAGAAACGTGTTATTATCACAATAATACTTATGCTAGAAGGAATTCGACAAAAGACTGGTCTATAAAAGAAATTGAAATTCAGATTAGTCTTTCCAGATATAGGCATAAAAAAGCTATATCTTCTATTATATCATGTGTATAACATTAAAAATATAACTAACCTACGGAAAATAATATACGATTACTACTTTCGTATTTTGGTAATGTTTCTCAGACTCCGCAAAATTTATTCGATACGCGACAAACTTGATTTCACATTGAAATAATAAAAAACACAAAGAAAAATCAAATGTATTGGGATTTTTTAAATGGAGAGAAACAAAACAATTTCGTCTATAATAAATACTAACGCCCCCATTCACAAGATAAACAGTCTTGCATAGATTGATTATTGACCATAATTTCCAACGTAGGCATTTTGATAATGCTTTCAGACAATTTTAAGATCCTTACAAGAATAAACACGATCTTCGACAAACTTTCAATACGTCAGGTGCTTCGCCCAAATACCTAATTATCTCCTTCGTTTTCGATGACATGGGAACGTATTTACAAAACAATTTGACCAATAGTAAAAGACAAAAATCCATCCAGATAATTAGAAAAGATCTACAATTACGTAGAAAAAGTATTCGATTTATTTAAATTTTGTTTTACAGATTCGTCTGTATCGGTAAAAAGAGGCAAAGGAGATATTTAGACTTTTCGGTTCCGGTGGCGTGACCTCAATACCATGAAGCTCCTCGACTTCGCCAACAACAGTAGCAAACGCCTCTTGAAAGAGAGTTTACAAGACATTGTTTCAACAAAATGTTCTAAGTACGTGTGATCATTTTGCTTCGATCATTTGGCTCCGCAAAATCCTACCAAGAGTTAAACAAGAACAATTTGGAATGACTTTTGAATTCCGAGTCAGAAAATATTCAACATAGCTTGTGCATATACTATCTCTTCTTCCAAAGACTACATCGGTAATATTTACAGTTCCGCTATATATGTATATATTTATATACATATTTATTAAGAAACGGTTTCGTCGATGTCCATTTTTTCTACGGTATCATTTGTCTCCTCTGCAATTATAACTATTTATAACTCGCGATTGAAATGAAATAGTAACATACTTTAAAACAAGACCGCAACTTACCAACTTCTTTTTTAGGGTCCTCAGCAGTTTGCTCGGTATCTTCAGACTCCGTTGGTCGCTCAACGACCTCGATATCCGAATCTAAAAATAGTTAATTTCGTTTCTTCCAATGACAATTCATGGTAAAACAAAACATTGCATATGGAAGAATATTCAAACCTGTATCGGAGGGACTGGATGGCTCATTTTGCGTTGGTTTCGCGTTTGTTTCGTTTTCGTTGCTTGGTGATGACAATGCTTGTTCTTCGGAGTCGTTCGATGAATTAAGTTGCATCGACGATAAAGTAACATCGTGATCCAGTCTGGGTGCAGCACATTTCTGCTTTCTTGCAGGATTCCAAGTATTGCAGTAACAACACTTGAATCCTACAATGACCAAAGAAGTATATTTAAGACATTTACTATCGAAGCTGTACTCGCATACTTAACTCTTCATGTAGTTTATAACAGATGTTTACCGAAATATTCGAATTCCTCTTTCAACGACATTCCATTGTGCGAAAAGCACTGTCGGCATATTAATGCATAGCGATTCGCTGGACCATCACCCACTATATAGTCAACCAACCGTTCCAAATAACTCCTTTCGCGTGCTAATATCGGTCGTGGTAATGGAGATCCTATCATGCAAATGTTTTCATCATTTCTTGCCGTTAATTTTTATAAAGTAGTGAGCAGAACCAATACTGTATTTCTATGAACAACGGGTAACCGACGCACAAAATTAATTTTCGTTGTACCACAAATACGGTGGTTCATAGAAGTATTCAAACAAAACAGAATAACTTTTTTAAAATTGAATCAAACGACCTGACTCTTTCTGAACAATTAGCAGGATTGGTTTACTAAATGATGTACAAAAAAGATTTTGCAAAAGTTTGCAATTGGTAGGAATTACATAAGAAAATAAAATAGGCACTTTTTAAATCTCTTTGATTGTATCTTGTAATGAAAATTTTAAACATACGTTTTGTAGATTTATGCTAATTATACACATGCTGAAACTCTCATCGAAATCCCTAATATTCTCGGAAATCCCGTTGTTATTATTTACCTAGTACTTGAAAGTCTAATATATTCAATTTTCAAAATACTAACGATAACCCATAACTGGTCTAACACCGCTCTGGAAACCAATTGGTGTGGCCTGAACGGGAGATATGCCAACTGGGGCAAGGCCAGTGTTACTGGGTGTAGCCCTCTGTACGTTTAATACTGGTTTTTGAGATGTCAGTACTCTCTTCCTTAGTTCTCCCAAATTAGAAGGGGATGTCAGATTTTGTGGTGATACAGATCGTTGTGGTGTTTCTGTTGGCTGTGGTACTCTATAAGATGACTAAAATAAAGTTTCTTTTAATCTCCATTTCTTTTCATTCGCTGCACACAAGAAATTTGGTATCTACTGCTTTTACAAAGAAAGCAAGAAACCTAAAATACAAACCTGTGGAGATAACTGAAACACAAAAATAAGAAAAGATCAATCAACACAAATTCAAATAAAAAACAAATCATATCACATAAATGAAAAAAATTTAAGTTTCACGTATTATATACACTGGTCTACTCACAGGCGTCATTTTTAATTGATCTGGAGCAAATTTTAACAGAATCTCTTTAGCCTTTTTGTAAGTCTCAGTCTCTGTGACTTCATCTAGGATTTTATTTTTTTCAAACTGCATTGTACTTAATTTCTCTTGATTCTCAGAAATTTTACGTTTATAATACCATGTGACCATCTTTTTTGTGAGTAATATTCTATAATAGTCAAAGATTCAATTAATGCATCTAATTAATGACTTTGGGAAATGCTAGAATTATATGTACACAGAAATAAAATACTTACAGAATAGGAAAAATCAATAATGGAATGATATAAAATATTTGATCGTATAATGATGCGGGAAAGAAGCAGAAATAAAAAATGAACGCTGATATTATATAAAGTATCACGCTGTATAAAATGAGTGTGCCAACAATTCTTTTATGCCTTTGTTCTGTAGTGCGCCCATATTTCTCAATCTCTTTAATTTGCTATTACAAAAAAGAATAATTAGATTATTAACAAATTTCATGCCATGAACATAAAAAGGAAAAAGAAAAAAAAAAGAAACATGAATTCCTTACCGAGTCAAGGCTTTCTAAAATTTCAATAGTCGTTTTTTTTTTCTGAAATATAGGAAAGATTTGTTTTGTTATATATCTGAGAACATAAAAACCAAGCATATGTTCGTACAGCTACAATCATACACGTTTGTTTACATGTATGTATACAACTTCATAAAACATTTAAATTTAAATATAAATTCAAATGAATTCTTCATTGTGAATCCAAACAAGTTCATGAAATAACAATTAATATGGAAGCTCGCAACTACATGCATAGTATGTTAATTCGCAGCTTTCACTAGTCATTGCCAAATCATCCTTTTCTGCCATTAAATTTTTTCCACGCGAAATTGTAAATTGAAGTTAGAATGCTTATGTAAATTTCAATAAGAAAAAGATACTTTGAAAAATGGTTCATCGTATAATATGTATCCTGTATAATGTTCAAGGTTATTTATAGCTGGACAGTAAAAAATTCAAATAAAACGAACGGAGAGTCATTGAATAGTAATATCGTATCATATGGTAATCCTCTAGCATAAAATACAATCCAATTCTGATAAATCATCGAACGTTAACACCTGGAATCCTATTAAACAGAATCGAATGGCAAGGTATGACATTATAGAGACTTGCGCGCACAATGTAGATCTAAACAGATCGAAGGTATTCTACATCTCGATAAGCTTCGTTTAAATTTTCCTCATATTCGCGCCTAACCTCGAAACCCTGTCACTCGTAAATCCGTAGATATCTTTACGACGAATTAATTCCACGCTCCAGGAAGCGTAAATTATCGAGTTGTTTATAATTTCCAGTGCTCGAACGGAAAATGGTTTCCGGCGACCGATTTCTAAATGCACAATAAAAACGCGTGATATGGTGGAAAGACGGTTAACCTTAAAAACGAACACCAGCAACGGGTCGATGCCATTTTGCGCAAAATATGCGAAACGAGACTTACGCGAAATCTTGACAATATAATCCCCATGGCGGCGAAAATTCAACGGGGTCCCCCGGAGGCGAAGCGGAAAAAATTCAGTTCTACGAACGTTGACGGGGAACGGTCGGTGCTTCAAGGTGTCAAAGTCAAAACAAGAGATTCGTTGCGAATTTTAAAATAACTTAGCCGGGCGATATCTGGTGGTAGCTGCGTGCAGTCGCTCGACCCAAATTCAAATCCCTTCGCGGTTTGTCCCGATATATTTATAGACCCGATACTCTATAAACAATTCTTGAACGACAGCGTGCCACGAAATCCGCTATCATGCCGCCGAGAACGGTAGTATGTACGTGTTTCCAATCAACGCGCGGAATACCTATGTCTCGTGAAACACGAACACACGCGTATATCGCCGAAGCAACAGATGTCGGAGACCTCTTTATTTTTCGCTTGTCACTTTTGCGCGTTGCTAACCGATCGTCGACGGAAATGCATATCTGTGGTCGTGAGGCAGCGTTACCAGATCGAGGGATTTCTGAGATAAACAGTGGGGGAAATACTATATTCCGAACCCGAGTAACGTCACGAGACTGTAGTCAAGTCTAGCCCAGATAGTGACGTCGCGATTAGTGCTAAGGGTGAGCCTCCTATCACGGCTCTATAGTACCGGTCGTGACGTCACTAGATACTCCCACTACTGGTACGTTGGTGGGTCAATTCTCAGAGGGACTTTTTGCGACAACCCTACGAGTCGTGAGGCAGAACGATATCATAATTTTCCAAAATTTCAGCCACAACTCGGCTTCGAAAGATTCGAGTTTTCAAAAAAAATAAATTTCTGTCTTTTTATTTTTTAATCTTTGCACGCTGCAAGTTCAAAAATTTCTAACAAAAATCTCATATTTTTGCTGCAATATAGTATTATATATAGATTGTGAATCTTTAATGCAACATGAAAATAGTGCAAGTCAATTATAAGAAACCACTAGTTAACACTAGGTTTACAAGGCGCGTCAAATAATGACGCGTTCTAATAATCTAATTTACGATTATTGAAATTGTAAAGATGCATCCATGAAGAGTCACTTTCTTAGGCAACGTTCTCTTAACAGAAACGTTACGATTCCCGTATCGATAAGGAAGAAATGCAGACGTCGAAGTCGCAGATCTTGCGGAGACTTTGCGATAGCGATAGTCTTCACCAAGGTTCTGTGTGAGCAACATTTTTAGTGGACATACTATAAATAGACGTGACGCGTTACGCCGGTTTACCTAGAGAAATCGATGCATTGGCACTACTATTTTTAAAAAATATAAATAATCCACCTCGTCCTCAGACTCCCATAATGATTACATAAAATATATTATTCAAATATGTTATTTGATTTGTGTTCTACATAATTGCAATCGAACCTGCCTCGCTACCGAGGTTTCACAAAAGAAGGTAATGATTAAAAAGACCATTTTCTCCTTTTTTCGAGACGTCGTGGCCGCATACATTAGGGCGACAGCGCGCATATTGATCCGTTTGGGTATGATTTATACAAACGTAACGAATACTCGTAAATTATCAATGTCGTTATCAGCAATTCATTCCGGGCGACAATTTAACGAGAAACAGTTAAGCTAATGATATTGGCACCAGTAAGACATAGTTGCCGTTACATTATCAACGTTTTGCGTGTCTCGCTTCTAGACAAAAGGATTTCGCATTGTTGTTCAGCGGTCGTTGCAAGCGGCAACGACGTTAGGCGGTTTTCTGCTTCAAGTAGCTGTAGCTGAAAACCGCTTTTATCGCCATGTGAACGAACTCGTTGATCATGGGTACCGCTTGCTCGACCAGTACCACTTCCGCTGGCGACATTTTTGGCAGTCCGAAATTCATCTGCACACCACCCGGACCGAATAGCAATTCGCTGCTAAAGAACCGGCAAACCGGTAACACGTTCGATCGAACGTAACCGGAGGAGGTGACATTCGGTGATCCACTGAGTCCACCGGCGAGTGTGAGGATCAACTTGGCAGCGGCGGCACCAACTGACAGTATCGGTCCCCTGCGGTCGATGCTTGTTATTTCCTTATCCGCTCCGCGCAGCGATTGTAGCAACATTTCTTGTTGCGCCTGTTTACAACATGCTCTTTTTACTTCGCTCACGAAAAAACATAATTGGAAAGTTAGCTGGCTCGACGAGACGCTAAATGGTAACAAGACGCGTGCATATTCATAGGAGGTCGAGATACGGCGATACTTTAAAGGTATGTCCACACCGAAGCAACATCGAACAACATTTTGTTACTTCCTTCTTTTTTTAACGAATAAAAGTAAGCTAACAAGAGGCGACAAAAGGTTGCCCAATGCTGCTTCAGTGTGGACACAGTTTAAGAATCGCTCGTTTTTTAGGACATAGATTTTTCTCAATTTACAGGTAGTGGAAGCTGAGAATTATTCCATTAGAGCAGATATGACTGCAAATTGGTCTGTGAACCACTACCCTAACGTGAGCAGAGCTTGTTCCCAAGAACAAGTTGCGCTCATATCTGCTCTAGGAAATGATCGAGCAATTTTTAAAGAATTACAATGTTACTGTACCGCTGTCTATGGTATCAAACTTATAGACTGATTGATCCGCGTGCAAAATACTCCGTCTTAAGCCTTATCTTGTGATACAGAACGTTTCATTAACCCTCCGACGACGGACCATTTTTATAACTATAATATATAATTGATACCTTATTTATTTTCATTGACGCCGACTGTATACTGGCTCGTTCATGTTCAAGACTAATTTTTTTACTGTTCTTGGCTTTCAAAAAATAAAAAAAATTCCGGGATACGTATTGAAGTCCCTATTTCAATATATAATCGTTGGAACGTCAAATATTTAAATCATTAATGGTAAAAGATAAATATCGAAAAGAGAGAAATTCAAGAGCGCAATTTTGTAATCGTAATTGAATTACAATTTTTATATTATCGGTCAACATAGACCCAGGCTCCGCCGTGCGAGAGTTAATATTGTTTCGTCTGTAGACATCTCCCTTGTTTGAATTTGAGTATCCTCGTACATGAGTGAACCGGTTAATGGGGCTGCTGCGAGATAGAAGAGGAACGATGGTGTAGGGATCCGCGCCGGCTACCATAGGGATCGATAGGAACGCAGGATCAAGATCCAGGAGATTCGCTGTTGTAGCCTCCATTCGCATGCGTTCGAAGGCCGTGGAGCCGATGATCCTGTCTGGATCCCACCATCCAGAGAGTTTGTAAATCTCAGAGACCATGGGCAGCATTGCTGTGACAGGCCGAACGAAAATTGCTACCAATGCCTCAGAGCTCACAGTTACCATGTGTTCGGCCATTTCGTATACGTAAGATGCTGCAGATTCGAATTGGGTTTTCGGGTTCAGTTCCATCACGCATGGCTGCGACTCGTCCATCAGGGCAATTATGTTCGTCTGCGAAGGAGAGTAAAATCTTAGATCGAGTGGAGAACTTTGAAAAAAGAAATGTCTTAACAATCTAATGAATAGACAACGGATTTTATGGATTTATAACAAAAATGAGTAGGTGTAATTCAAAATATTAGAAGAATTTAAAAATCTTATTAAATATATTGAGGAAGAAAATAAATTTCTATTTCACTTTAGTTTGTTGCAATTGAAGTAGAAAATGTTTATTTTGCATAAAGATCCGCTGTCTAGTGGTGAACGTACTTCTTTAAGGGCGTTCCTTATTTGTTTCCTGTTGTGGTACTTGATTCGGGTGGACGTGTCAATGTGACTCGTGTCCAAGACCGCACCAGCCATGGTGTTTGTTGTGTCCACCAGGTTTATGCGTTTTATTAAGCGGGATTGTTTCAGAAGTGCAGCCGTGTAAAGTGGTGTCTCGCCGCCCCCAATTATGCACACCTGCACGTCGCCCTTCCGGTCCGGGAGAAAGCAGTCGTAGCCATTGAATTCGCCCTTCGAAATAGCATCAGTCTTCTCTCCAGATTTCTCCGCGTTCTTGCTGCATTCCGAACTCTTGTCTTTTCCATCGTTGGTCGATATTTTCGAAATGTTGCGGATCCGTACACCTCTCCTGATGGATCGCAGAAGACACCACTGTGATCCAATCATGATTGATCATTTGTTTTGCAGAATGAGTCATCGATGACGATGTCCTCTCTTATTACTATCAGGATTTACAAAGTGCGAGGAGAATCGCCGAGGGTATCGGTTTAACCCAATATCACGCTGACTAGTAAAAATAACCGGTGAACAAATGAACGTATAAACGAAATTGTCTATAAATGCGGACGAAAAATGGTTAGATATCTTTCCCCTAACTTATGCCTCGTTAGCTCTCTGAACGTAGCATTTGTGCATAATTAAGAAAAAATGAGTGGTATGAGTAATTAAACAATAGTATAAGTATTAATGTATCAAATATGTTCTTTATATTTTACAATTGCATATTTCACAGTGTTTTAAAGTAGTTACAGTTTAGATGCGTTCAATTCGGAGCTACAACAATGTCAGACATATCCGGAGAGGAAATCTTAATGTTATCTTAATGTTGAATCTTAATCTTAATGTTTTCTCGTTTGCTAAATGCAGTAAGGATATAAAGACAATGGAGAAACTCAACGACTCCGCGTTGGTCTTCGATAAGTTCTCTGGCAGTTTCTTATAAATCTCGCTCAAGCATTTGTCTGCCTTCATTTGATTGCCAGTTTCTTATTGCACCTCCGGTTGTATGTCTACGGTTTCCGTGCCAATAGACTCTGTCAAACATTCCCAAATTGATTTCTTTAATTATCGAATATCAATCTTCTTAGCGCGAACTCTGTAAGCGATGGGTAACTTATTTATTAATGTGGGAATAGCGACCAGATTGTTCCCGAACTTCTGAAACATTTCGTTCTTGCGATCCTTGTTTCTAACATAGTCTTCTGTTTCATGATCCATCAGAGGAACATTAGGACAGTATTTCGATATGTTATTTTCATTGTCATAGTTACATGTGACGATGTTGTCAGACATGTGAGTAGCGTTCAAGTCATCATTCTTTCCTGAATCTATGGAGATCAGCTTGTGAAGGAACAACTTGTTCACGGTCATGATCAATATCAACGCGTTTACAATTAACGCAAATCTCGTGGAAGCGTAACCGACAATTCGTGCCAATCTCTTTCAGCAACTTCAACGTGAATTATTCTACTGCAGTTTTCTTATTACTGTCGTCGTAATTACCTCCATTTCTTTCCTTTTTTACCACGTTTTTGGGGATACGTTTCTACAATCTCACTTTTTCCGAAAGGTCTGTTGACGTTGTTTACCCTCTAATATGCTGGATCAGTCCAATGTGCATTTTAATTTTTGTCAAGTATGAAATACTCTGACGACGTCGTCAATCCGGTGTCCATTATCACTTTATGGAAATCCACCAGTTTTTCTACTGATCTTTGGATGCGCTTCACCACATTCTCTTCATTCTCGTCTTCCTCGTCAATGTTAAAGGGGTCTATAGAGCGAACTATTTGTATTTGTACTATTGTATGTATGCTATCTACATGAGTAGTATACTATTTGTAGTATATATGCTATCTACATGAGATCCATAGATTTTAGTGCTGGCATGCAAGGATATAGTAGCTGTTTGTAAATCAGACATCTCTCCGTCTTGCTTTTTGATCAGGTATGCCATATAGTCGATGAGTGGAAGGTTGAATGTGGTTTTCAGGTTAAAGTAGTTTTCTATATCGAGCTGTATGCATTCTTTCATGCGACTGGCCATTTCAGGTACTAACATTTGTGCTAGAAAGGACAGCCCTAGAGAACTTCTCCTACTGTTTGCAGTTGTCATTGCCACAGATTTTCTGACAGCATATAGTTCACTGCATCTAGCTAAACGTTCCTGTTCATCATCATTTTCTCACAAGACACAAACAAGACACCTGTACAAGGATAGACTTTCTTGAAGTAGTTAACATGCTACTGATTTTTTAAAGTATTTGTTAACAAATCTTTCTCATTTTTTACAGATGCCATTTTGTGATGATAATTAGATTGGATTCTTGTATAATAAATAAGTCTATATATATGTATATATATATATATATCTATGTCTATAAATTGTGGATATTATTTGTTGTCGAAGAAGCATTTTCATTCATTCGGGTGCTTTATTGTTCTTCAGGCCTATAATGTTATTTTGTTTTATACATATATAAAAATATAGAACACATTGAAAATGTGAAAGCATCAAGTAAACATTTTTAAAAGTGACAGTACTACCTCCAAAGGCTTTTGCCTTTCAAGAAATATGAACAAATCTTTTCCTTCGAAAGAAAGGCTGTAACTATCAAACGTATTAATGGAAGTGATTACCGTTTAATGTGATGAAATTGTTCATAATCTTTTCCAGCTCGACTCTCAGAAAATGTAATAATGTGTGATATTGTTGTAACACAATGTGCATTTGTTGAAGAGTTTTTAGTTTGTTCGCAAGGTCCTAAAAATAGCGGACAATCAACATTATAAACGTCAAACTGTACCGAAACCAGTTTTATTATATTATAACCAAAATCATTCTTATCTATTACCTTATTTTCCATTTATTATAATATTCATGAAAATGATGCAGTTCACTAACATTCCTCGTTACCCACAAGAGCTCCTATAAATTCGTTCAAGTTTGAATTTCATGCGTGCGTTCCCAAAACTATTTAGTTCTGCCATGAACAATATTCATTTACATTGGTCAGATAGGATATCCACTCTGATTTGGTATATCACTTGAGAACTATGGAAGTACTTACACAAATGTAATACAG
The DNA here is from genome assembly GCA_028454255.1 of Halictus ligatus. Taxonomy (NCBI): domain Eukaryota; kingdom Metazoa; phylum Arthropoda; class Insecta; order Hymenoptera; family Halictidae; genus Halictus; species Halictus ligatus. Next base: position 8,374,485 of record CM052145.1, on the reverse strand, counting down.
TGAAATAAGGGAGCAGTATGTATATTATTACAGGTTTTAACAATACATTGTTTGCCTTAAAAAAAGATTAAAAGACCGTGTTTTTTCATTAACAATCATGAGCGCCATCTGACGAGAATATTTGTTTCATATAGAATAAATATATAAAATTCGTTTTAAAGGTATATAATAAGACAATATAAGACTCGCTAAGAATAATTTCTCAAGTAACATAGTAATATCGAAACATCACAGACGAGGTATAAGGATAGACCTATCATCACAGTCGAGGTATAGGAGTAGACCAATCACCATATGAGGTTTCGTGTCTCACATGTAAACAACTGGCTTCATTACGCCCTCTACACTGACGAACGATAAATGCTGGAACTAGATCCACAAGAATGATCAAATCTGGTCAAATACAAATGGTTAACGAGTTATGTATGTGATGTTATGACTATACAGTAAGCAAAATGCTTTGAATCTGTCACCAAAATTTGACTCGAAATTGCCATCCATCTGTTTCCGCATTACCATCGGACCGATGGGGCCCACAAACGTGGGACACGAAAATGCATCGGATTTTAGGTCTATCCTATAGCTCGTTTGTGCTTAGGGCTATTCAAATTTTATTACTGTCCGGATACCGGTACCAGAGAGGAAATGAGAGTGCTCACCTTTTAGTCTTTAACAAAACCTGCATTATCTTTTTAGCCTAGAACAGAACCCGCATTAACTTTTTAGCCTAGAACAGAACCTGTAGTAGCATTTTACCCTGGATCAGAACGTGCATCATCTTTCAGGTTGGAGCAGAGCCCCTTTTAACATAGAAGTGGCGTCCACTTTGGCAATATTTGGAATCCGCTGCTAATGATGCAGGTTCTGGTCCAGGCTAAAAATTGGTCTAAGAAGCAGCACTGTACCGGTACAGCTCTCTGCCGGTACATGATCAGCCACTGAGAACATTTACCATAGTAGTTTGATTGGAGTATATTGGACATTTGGGTAGGTGTTTGTTTTGTCGTAGGTAACTCTTCAAGTTGTTCAATTTCTTATTATAAGTTTTAATTTAAAGTAATAAATTATAAATTAATACATCTATTGAGATCATGCTTTACAGCCACACATTTTTTGTATAAGTATAGGAACACGACATTTAATTTAGCACAATCGAGACTGTGCTTCACAATTAAATAAATACGATTAGACACACAATGTAATCATTTACGTATAAAGTACTTCCTCTATCAAGTTCTCCGGTCTCAGAGCAATAAGAACATGCTTAAAGAACTTGTACTTATCAAATT
>CM052145.1:8335446-8372417 GCA_028454255.1 Halictus ligatus | reverse complement strand
TCTATAATTATTTAATATTGTATTTATTATTAATATTGTATTTGTAAGAATTAATATTAATAAGAATAATAAGAATTAATATGTTTTATGACATCAATTAAAGAAATATAATTTGAACATATAGTCATAACATCAAATATGTAGATAGCGTCAATCATTTGTATTTGACCAGATTTGATCATTTTTGTCGATATAGTTTCAGCATTTATCGTTCGTCAGCGTAGAGGGCGTAAGAAAACCATTTGTTTACATGTGAGACACGAAGCCCCATATGGTGAGTGGTCTACTCCTATACCTCGCCTGTGCACCCACTTTGAGACTCGTAGTTTAACATGGGGGCTGAGAGTCTTTATATATATCTCGTCGGTGGTTTTATGCTAAAAGACGGACCGGTTCTGTTCTAGGAAAGACGGACCGGTTCTGTGTCATGCTAAAAGACGAACCGGTTCTGTGCCATGCTAAAAGACGGACCGGTTCTGTGCTATGCTAAAAACGGCGGTGAGCACTCTCCTATCCTCTCTGTCTGTGGTAACATTCTATGGTAACATTCATAGTTTATGAAATTGCCGCTCTTTCCAAATCTTTCGATCCTTCGAATTAGCCTGACCTTTGTCTCCAGTCATTAGGAAAGCTAGGTGTTCCCAGCTCAGCGGTGATTGATCGGTGGTTCTTTCTTCTTATTGGTGTTCTATGGTCATTGGTTATGCAGTTAGTTAAAGCACAGGCTGTAAAAGAATTTAAAAGAAATTAATTAATTAGTTTTCGTAAGTACTTTTTTTGCTGACAATTACTGTGCAGGGCGTCCCGGTATTCATGACCTCAATATTTAAATAGCAAAGTCGAAGCGTTTCCTTCTTCCTCAATTAAAAAAATTCACATCTCCCGCCGCAAAATAATGCATGGCTTCGTGTTGTTGGCAGCGCTGGTAAATGTGACAGGTCAGTCTGCAGGAATGGCGACCATGGTGGAAGAACAGAATTCGGTTGACATGGGGAAAGATAAAGAATCACAGTGAGTTGTATTCAATTAAATGTATTTAAAAGAAACTGGTTCTATACATTACGTACGTCTACGAAAATGTATCGTGGGAAAGAGCTATGATCTCGATCAGACCTCTGGAAAATAACCTAACGTACGACACATTGCACGATCCTTGGCAATATTTTTTAATTTATACGTTCGTTTACATTACAGATTCGATCAAGTCAGTTACAATTGGGTGGACATTACCCAAGAGTTCTTCGAAGCCGTTACAGGTGCTTATTTACAAATTCAGTTTTCTCGCGTGTGAACGTTTCCTCGGATTTTTTCCCCTTTTTTTTTGCCTTTTTTTGTTGTACACTTCGTGTGGTACTGTTAGACTCGAAGCAATAAAAGCAAACCGATCCAATTAATTTTGTGCAAACACGAGCGTCAGTTTGATTATATTCAAAATTTATTAAACTTAATTTCAAAATATTGGTGATGGAAATTATTGTTTTGCAAGGAATATAATTGTCAATGTTTAATACGTATGTAATTTGTTTATTTAGAGCTGGAGTTGGGGGAACTTTTGCGCGATAAATTATTTGGATTGTTTGAGGCAATGTCTGCAATAGAAATGATGGATCCAAAAATGGATGCTGGCATGCAATGTAATAGAGGTAGCAACAAACCATGTACTTTCACGCAGGCTGTTGACTCTGGCGCATTGAAATTGGACAATCTGACACCGTCTGAGGTTATAGGAATAATCGATTCAACGTATGCGTGTATGGTATCATGGCTGGAAGGTCACAGTTTGGTCCAAACTGTTTTTACTAACTTGTACCTTCACCAGCCTAGCCAAGTAATAGATAAATCTCTGAAGACTTTTTGTTATGCTGTGTATAAAATAATCGAAATCATTAAAGATTGCATAAACAAAGCCTTAGTGTTTGAGGAAGAAGACTTTCAATGTGTTACTTACGGATACAGATTGCAACAAGACATTGCAGAACAAAAAACTATATCTATGTTACGCGAAGTAGAAGAGGAACTGCATAGGAAAAGTAGAATAAAGCCAGTCGACGAGGAATCTGAAAAAGAAGTATGTACACTAATTTGCTCTGTGATAGAATTAAAATAAAATCTTTGATATTACTATTACTAGTTATGCTTTCAGTACAACGATGGACTAGCTCTGTACGCGAGAATTAGATTTACCAAATTGTTCTATCAAATCTTGTCATTAATGGGGAAGAAAGAGCAGCTGCAACAGAATCTAAATGATTGCCATAGATTATTATACAAATGTTCATACATGATTCAAGTTATGATTAAGACAGTGGATCGTGGAGAAAAGGCCGATGAGATTTGTAGGTATCTCGCAAGGCGTTTATCGCCGGTTCTTTTAAGGAATAATTCTGTTCTGATTTCCAGCAAATTATCCGAATATCATGGGATTTGATCCCATGGTGAATCAAAGATTATTACCGCCAACATTCCCACGATATACAAAAATAAAGCCGAGAATGGAGGCGCTGAAATATTTGGACGAACTGTTAAATAGATTTAGAACGGTCACCATGATCACAAATCAGAATGGGCTCCACGCAGCTTTGGTAAGAAACGGCTTGACGAGTTTTGTTAGCGACTTTTAGTATAAATACCAAATACACTGATTTCTTTTTAGGACTTTTTTTTAGAATTCTCACGACAAAGTCCGTGTATATTATCTAGATCGATGCTACAGATTGTTTACTTGCCGACGACGAATCGGGTGTTCGGCGTGCACAACTTTGCCGATGTTCTGAAAGACGCGGCGCGTAATTTTATCGCGCCGCCGGTCTTAATGCCAAAGAGCACGTTGCTTCAGAATCACCAAGCGAAGGAGTACGTCGACAATTTTTTGTCCCACTGTGTCAGCCTGTTTGGCATGTTGTTGCAGCTGACTGGTCACAATAGAGCGAGGCAAAGAGACAAACTAGCACATCTGTTGGAAGACTTCGCCGCGTTGCAAGACGAAGTGAGTCGAAGCTGTAGAATCTAAAAAATCAATACGATTCCCCGAGGATTCTATTATTTGAAATTTGCAATTTCGACAGGCTGAAAGGGTAGATGGGTTCTTACATACGTTGTCTTTAAAAAGTGTTACACCCAGGTCGCATCTAGCTTGTTTCGCAACATGGATTTTGTATCATACGCTGCGAGTAATGGTCATGTACTTGTTGAGTGGGTTCGAGCTGGAATTGTATTCGGTACACGAGTACCATTACATATACTGGTACCTTTATGAATTTCTTTATGGTTGGCTCGTGTCGGCCATCACGAGAGCCGATACATTCTTAATGGAACAGGGTGAACGTAATGACGCGCATAAAGGCAGAGGTGCCAAGAAGAGCGCTAAAAATAAGAAAAAGAAATCTACGCCAAGACCGTACGACTTGGAAATATTAATGTATCAGGCTATGCAGAATATATGTGGCGGATATTACAAAGTAAATTTTCCTTCGATGATTCTACGCTCCTAAGACGTTCGCGATACGATCTACAATGCACATTTATATTATAGGCTTTAGTCGGTTTCCGCATGGATGGAAGGATACCTCTGCCTGAAATACAGTTTGATTCGGAACGAGTCCGATACGAGCACAGGTTATTGCCATTCTCGTCGCTGCTGACACCGCCGCCAGTTCATTATCAGGAATTCTTAGTTATGACTAATGCACAGATGCATAAACGAAACGTGAGTACGATAACGAGCAGACTGCAATTATTTTGTTGATACAGAGTATGGCGCTGCGTTTCCATCCGACCACCCCGTACATTGAATTTGCTATCGATGTTTGTGATTCTAGGAAAAAGTCACTAGTGAGATGCAGTACTTAGCCGGTTGTAGGCACTTTCATCAAGCGAGAAACATGCTAGAACGAGCCTTATCCCTTTACCCACCGAACGCCAGTACTGTGAATGAGGTACTGTGAATATTTATAAATTAATTTTAATATTTATCTCGTAACGTTAGAATATCTCATTAATGAATGAACGCTGCGAGATAAACACCGTGCGCATTTTATTTACTTTATACGTTTTGCAGATTAATGAATTATTGAAAGTGTCGAAAACGAATTTCGTGGTTTTAAAGTTACTCGCTCATGGACACCAAAAGGATTCAAAGGAACCGCCAGTATTTGATTTCTCCTGTCACCAACATTTTCCGCTGATCAAACTCACGAAACTGAAATCATTGTAATGGTCTCCGGTTCAACCGACAAACTGGACATATTATTTATTTTAGCTTTAACCGTGGAAAAATATTTTTGTGTTGTTGACTCTTCGATGCTTTTTTTCCCCGTTCAACCGTGAGATTAGATTGCCCCCAGAGACAGACCCCCACTCTTCAACCACTCCATTATAATAGGTCTCCGTCGTTAACCGGTCTTTTCCCTTTATTGTACAGATATGTATTATTTGTCGTATATATTTTGTGGATAAATTTCTATATTAAACGAGAAACGATATTTGTATATAGTTTATCACAGATTGTATATGTTTTAAGCGAGTTCATGTGGACTACTGAGGGATGAATGTGTCACTCGTCTGAGGATTGAAGGTTCGTGAAAGTTCACAGGTCTGATCGCGAGATGTAAATACAACTTGTAGAATGTATAGCTACGAAACGTTGTATAGTTAAAAGAAAAAAGAAGAAGAATTATGCTACGCCCCCGAATGAAACTGTTCACACGTTCCCTTTGTTGTTAGAGAGTCTCTCTCTTCCTCCCTCTCTCTCTCTCTCTCTCTCTCTCTCTCTCTCTCTCTCTCTCTCTCTTTCTCTCACCGGTGCAACATTTGAGAAATATTGCAAGCTTCCTATCGTATACACACACGCAACACACCGATCCGGATGGTATATCTTTTTTTCTTACCATTGGACGATCTCGCAATTCCATTGATCTCATGACCTGGTTTGTTTGTGTGTACGAGTACTCCCATTCTGATTTACCCAGGAGACAGCACGATTTATACGTTGTTAAATTCTGTGTGATGCAGAAGGAAAAAAGAAATGTAACCAATTCCTTGACGCTGAACGCGAGATCTGCGATCGATGTGATCGAGCAACCTGTAAATCACAAAATTCGTGTGAGAAAGTGGTGTACGTCTAATAAAAATAATAGTCCGAGACGGAAGGGAGTTTCCTTACTATTATCAACCTAAAAGATTGCTCTATAATCAAAAAACTAAAGATGAACTATTGGGTGTTCTCGGATTTAGAAAAAACGCAATTGGGGAGAATGGTACCTGGAAATCACAAAATTCGTGAGTGAAATCGATATACCTTTAATAAAAATAATAGTGTAAGATACGAATATGAGTTTTCTTACTGTTATACACCCCGAAAATTATGCTATCAAGAAATAAACGAATGAGTCTCTTCAGCTTGAAACTTCATAGTTGTGCAAACTTTGATCCTGAACCTAATTATTCTTTGAAACAAGACGATTTTCTGATATTTTAACTTTTAGAATATTTATTTATTGAGTGAAGAAGATTACCCGTCGAAATGGGTTGCAAACGGGTTGTGATAGAAGATCGTTGCGTGAAGAAGTTTAATTTGGGAGGATGGCGGCACAAAGTCACAAAGCTGGTGTACATGAACGCAGAATCGCAGACTGGCCCTCGAAAAATGCCTAGCAAGAAAACGTGCAGCAAAATGACACAATACATCGCGGTCACGGACGTGGAGACGCAAACGCCGTGCCATCATCCAACGCAAATGTGGCGGTGCGGTATTCTTTATTGAAATTAAAAATGCTTGATGCTGCCTCGAGTGCGGGGGAATTCTCTTCATCTTGCCGCGTACTTTCTCCCTCATCAGTCGAAATTAAACGCTGCGAGTGGTTCGCTGCTAGATGAAATTAAACGCGGGATGAAAAGCCCCCGCGCATCCTCTTACCATCGTCCCACCGGTAACACATTTTAATATCGTCTTTGCTTCGAATTATATTCGGTCCCTTTTTCATCGTTCTGCAGACGGGATTGCTTTATAACGAGCGAGAAGGACAAGTACATGACGTCGGGACCGTACGAAACGTACGAGGAGATGATGGAGCGATTGAATTACGATGGCAACGCTCGAATTATACAAAGGAACTGGCGAATATATAAGCTCTTGAAAAATATCAAAGAGTATGCGAGACAATACAGAGAATTGGTCGAGAACTGCAGATTGTATGAAGAGGAGAGAGAGATGATGTACAAGTACGTGCAATCTTGTTAATTGTAAAATTAAATTGTTCAAGGTCCATCTAAATAGAACAAATTTGTTGAATATCCTCACATTCAGGACAAGACATCGACAAGAGATCCTTCGAAGGATGAACCCCAAGACTCGTCTAGATTTCGACATGCTGTACGATATAGTGGAGCAATGGCGTCGCGATCGCATCGATTGCGCGAAAAAGCGATTCTTCAAGGCAGCAAGATGCGCGGAGGGTTATTTAATAGTGCAAAAGACTGTAGAAATGTTCAACGTGATAGACAAGAAAAGAATATCTGTGAAAGCTAGCTATAGGAACCGGAAGCGAGTTAAATTCTTGACGGATAACTGCAAGGCCATATGCTGGACCAATCACAAGGGGAAGCAAACGGAAATGGTGACCATGAGGAACCAAAAAGCACGCGAGTTGAAGATGATCTATGATTCCTTGACGAACTATTTGGTCACTCGTGGACAGCGAATGGAGATCCTGACTATGCTGAGAAAATCATTAGAGTTGCACAATTGTGTTCCTGCGTTCGGTTTGTTTAAATTAGTGAAGGAGGAGCTGGACTACTTGGCGAGAGGAATTGCGTCTGAGATGTACCTGGACTATCTCAGGGAACGGATAGTCTGTAAGATTTATGTAATATTTCTCTTAAACGTTTATCTGTAATTTACAAGCTTAATTTTAAATTTGAGTGATGACTCTATTACGATGTGAAAGAGTTTGTTGCTATTCTATCACTTGGCTCATCTTTTTCTTTAAAAATGCAGTGGGTTACCTGCATTTTATACGATCGTCGCATTCGTGTTGCTGCGTGAACGATGACCGAGATTTTTGCAAAAACGTGGATGATGAAAAGCTGCGAGAACCCATCGAGCCCTGGACAAAATTGTGTAGGAGTTGTCGGAAAGTTCTTCCGTGTCACAATTTCACTGTCCACGGACGAATGACGAAACTCTCTACTTGCATGGGTAACGCTATTCATCCTTAAATATATCCTTGATTATAACTCGTATCTTGCTATTTTAAGAAATATATTTTTCATACTAGTGGAATATTTTTACGATTTTATATTGTTGATTGTGTGAAGTGAGAATTAAACAATCGTTGAAATCAGAATTTACCCCGCACTTGCACAAAAGTCTTTAGTCGTTTCCATTAGCCATAGAATCAGCCGGTTTCAATGGCAGTATCTTAGAACATGGAACGCAACGAACAATATTTTACGAGGTCCACTTACGGATCTTTTCACATGTTGCACGAACCGCTTCCTCAAAGTTAAATTTTCCAATTCGGCGCACAATGAGCCGTGGCGCGTTCCGAGTGCCGAGGCAACCGCGTTCGAAATGTTCAACGGCAGATATGGTTCGAGGTCCATTTCACCGGGCGATCCATTCAAAAATAATGTTTGATCATTTGCAGGGTGCACCTGGTTGCGTGAGCGCAACATCGCCCACGTGAATTACGAGCCTTACGTGTTCCTTCTGAACTGTGTGCGTTCGGAAGAGAAGGCGAAAGAATCTCCATCGGCGATCGCGTTCATGATGCAAAAACACGACATGTACCATTTGGTGAACAACATTTGGCATAGTCGTTCGGTGGTGAGCGAAAATGATAATTTGTTTTTGCTGAAAATTGTGAGATATCACGTGGAAGAGGAATGGTCGCCTTGGAATTGTATTCTTCTGACGTCCGAAGAGGCGGAGATCCACTATAGGATCAAGAATCTATCGATCGTTTATTCGAGGCCTTTCATCGAGAAAGTTTTGCTGCGTCATCAACTTGCAAAGAATCAATTCCAGTAATTACTCTTGGCTCTCTTACTTACATTTCAACTTGAAATATAATGAGGAGATAGTATATCGTATTGAATATAATAGTAATATTGACTCTTCCAACGCGAATTGTTCCAACTGAATATAACAATACACCCGATACCTCGGCAGACATTTGATGGAGCACGAGCAGGAGTTCCGAGAATCGTTCCACAAGATCGAAGACAAGCCGCTGTACAAGCCGGCGATCAAAGTGGTCGATTACAATTTCATGTGATGGTGAAATTATTCTCCCCCCGTCTACAAATCTGGGGCAAACATTTCAGTAAGTTTTTGTTCCAACAAAGTGTATTTGTTTTACAATAAAGGTTCGCCAGTGGAAAGGCTTCTTTCTGACCGCGCGCACACAGAGGAATAGAGAAAGAGAGATTCACTTTCATCGACGGTCTCCGACAAAGCGGTTGCATTTTTTTTTATAGTTCCTGGCTACAATTAATTAATAACAGCTTTGAAAACTGGACCGAGAGTGGTGCTCGGCAGAGATGAATCGAGGCGTATACGGTCAAGCAAACAACAGCCGAAATCTCCATTTTTTCCGCGGAGGTGAACAAAATCGGCCAGCGTTTGTCGCGGACGTATAAAATCGACAAATAATGGACTAGAAAGTGCTTTTGACCGATCGACCAAGCAGGTTGCTAGTGGCAACGCTTCGATTTAAGGCTTTGAGCTTTCAGGTGGCGCGATGGCGAGGTCTGTACGGGAGTTAAAAGCACCGATTGTTTCTTTCCGTCCATCCACCGGGCCCTTCTTGTCGTCGACGTTTCCTTCGCGCAGTGTCCTTGCCCTTTTATTATTTGATAAATGTGAATCCGCGCAACAGTTACCCTCCGATTTCGATGATACTTGGACACGTTGTAGGAATCGACATTTCGGGCAACTTTTCCCTTTGCACATTAGCGACTGTCTCGTTTAATTTCCTAGATATTCGCGAAAAACCATCGGCACCATTTCTGTGAAATCTGCTTGTACTTGTATAGTATTATTATCGTATAACTACGAGATTGCAAGAGTTCTCGTTTACAACTCGAAGAGGTGTATTTACTAATCCGACCTTGCAGTCACGCATATGCAGTTGTGCACGGAACCTTTAAGCTCACTCGATCCCTGTGTCTGAAGGGAAGATAATTGACCACCAATGTGGATGCGCTGCCACAGGCGTAGAAAAATTCATTGCAACGGGCCGATAGTTTTTCGCGAATATCTCGGAACCTAAGCGAGACCGTCGCTATCATGCGACGGGAAAAGTTGTTCGAAATTTACAGCAGATCAGAATTGAGATTTAAAATATATCGAAGAATCATCGAAATAGGACGGTGTACCTACACCTACACCTACAGTTACCTAGCTGTTCTGCAGGTTCTCCGAATACCTAATTCCGTTTGAAGAACCCAGTAGACAATTCGCGTACTCGCCTAACTTACGGCTTTCGAGTGACGATAAATCCCCGTCGGTGTCGAGAGCGAATCGTCGTCGACGACCGTCCAGACGAACGATGAATAATCGCGCCGCGGCGCGGGGCCTGTGACTGATAAACACAGTGGTGGTTATAAAAGTAATTTACGAGCGAGTAAACAATAAAGCCGTCGAGACCGTGGATACGCTCCTGGAGACAGAACGGGAGGTGAGTCGAAGCCCCTGCTTGATTTGTATTTATTGCCGACTACCACCATCACCCCCGGGAAAATTGGCCGTATTTTTGGCTTCCCGCGTGTATGTTGCTTTTAGCCCTATTTGAATTTTTATCGCCTCTGTCCGCTTCTGTCCCGACCTTATGAATTTTGCCCGACGCGTAATCTGTCAGACGGATTTTTATTTATTTGCGCTCCAAGCAAGATTTCGTATAATCGCGCGGCAACGACTGAATTTGCGGTACCGAGAGACAGTCTTTAATACACACTTTTGTCTATGGACAGCTCGTTTTATTTTTAATAATTTTTCAGTTGATTCTAGGACTACTAGGCTTGTTATTTGTTAATTCATGAGTACTAAGACTGTAAAGTATATTTATGGAAACCTGTTGAGTACATTTACTTCTGGTTCCAATTTTTACATTTCATTGCGACGTTGTACGAAGTTGCAGCTAGGCTGCCGATCTCTATGCAAAATAAACATTCCGAGTACATAATCTTCTCTTCGTAATTTTAATAGGTTCGAAGTAATAATAATATTCAACTTTTTTCCAATCTTTGTACTTTTTTGCAAAAATTGCAAGATATCTTGAGGTTTCTGAAAATCGAATTTATGCAATCAATATTTCCGAGGGACGTACGGGAGATAATTGAAAGTGATTAATTGGTTTTTTTTCTAAATAACAAGGTCGTATTTTGTCGAGATGTTGTACACTTTTATTTAGCGTATCCAGTGCGTGCCGCTCATTTTGACGGGTGCAGTAGTTCTACTATTAAACTTTGTATTTCGCACTTACCGAAAACGTTTATGTAAACTTTATTAATCACTTGTTCGTCGCCCGGGCAAATTAGTCCATTGACGCAAGAATATTCCGCGATGTATTTGGCGCGGATTGGAATCAATTTGCGAAATGGCGGCAGATTCGATCCACGGATCGGCCTAGCAGATTTTAACGAGACGGGCCGTTTAATATTTATGCACTCGAAATAATTGCGACGCGCTCGTCGCCGCCGAATCAATCCCGGGCGATTTTTCGCGGTGGTTATTAGTGTGGATCCCGGGGCCGTCAATTATCGTCTCTACTAATTATCCTCGACTCGACTGGTCTCGTTCGTATACTCCATTGTCCGAGTTCTCCTTCCCCTCCTCTCACCCCTTCCCTCACTGTATCTCTTTTTCTGGCGCCGTTGGCCGTCGTCGTCGTCGTTGCGGCTCGGAAGAATGCAAATTTCATTACAACCGGTTTTTCGAATCCGAGCTGGAATCTGCTCCGCTCGGATCCACTCGTTAATATCATTTCATAGTGACCCTGGAATGTTTCTTTTTCCTTCGGTACAATCGGCTTTAATTAAAATGCGACTGCGGCTCGCATCGTTACCGTATCACCGCCGGAATATTATTTCAGAGTATTCGCCATTTGAATTTCGAAAAAGGTTAATCCGTCGCTCTTGGCCACGATCGCACCCTTAGACGCTCACATACCTTTGCCCGGTTCAAATGTGAATTGAAAAAGAAGCGAATGCCATACGTTATTGACACATATAGCGGGGGACAAAATTATTCGTACACTTGGAAAATAGAAATAAAAGCAACAATATCTTTTATGTTATTAATTGTATTTAAGCATATGTAGCTGTATATTGTATACAACACTTAAAACAACAAATGAGCAAAATTTCATGATTACAAATGTTGCAATTAATTTAACGGGAATTTTCTAAATTCATACTTGGTAGGATAGCCCTTTTGACGTTTTACTTCCTATAATCTATTGTGCATTGATAACACTAAACTTTTAATGAAGTCAGATTCTAAATTATACAATTCTCTTTTTAATATTTCTTTAAAATGTTCTTTCGATATTATGTCGTATTTTCGTACATTTTTTTCAAGTTTCGTCCATACATGTTCAATGAGATTTAAATCTGGTGATTGCGGAGGAGTTAGTAACATATGGGGAGTATTATATAACAACCACTGACGCACTACATATATGGGCTGTACGTTTCGGATCACAGTTTTGCTGAAAGTAAAATGTTCTCCCAATACTTACAATTAGTTTATCTGCACTTTCGGGTAAATTTTCTTTTAAAATATTTAAATATAAATGTTTATCCATTATTCTATCTATGATTACTAATTTTCCGAATCCAGGAGCAGCAATACATCCCCACACCATCGCACTCACACCTCCGTGTTTCGTCGTCGGTTGCATATTTTTGGGATCCAATTCAGTATTAGCTCTCTGCCACACTTTTTTTTTATGACCATCCGACACAAAAATATTAAATTTCATCTCATCGGAGAATATTACATTCCTCCAGAAGTTGTCGCCAGTGTTTATGTATTCTTCTGCAAATTCTAAACCCTTTTTTTATTTACTTTCATGTAGCACTCTTCGCACTGTTTTCGGATGAACTTCCTTGTGCATATATTCTTGAAGGTGTGTCACGAATTCCGATGCACTGGTATTTCGTTTTTTTTTTTAAGAATTTCGACGTTTTTACGCTCCTCTCTCATAGTTAGCTTCCGGGGTCTGCCGGATCTTTCTTTATTCTGCAATGTCCTCTCTTTTTTATATTTACTTATTATACTCTGTACAGTTGATAGACTTTTTTTTAGAATTTCTGATATATTTCTATATGATTTGCCCTCTTCGTATAACTGTATAATAATTTTTCATTCTTCCAACGTAGTTTCATTGCGTTTTCTCCCTATATTGCAAATATTCACTAATAACGTGTACCCGAACACACGACTAGAATGAATGAAAGTCGTGTAATGCCTTCTAAAGTAATGTTTACATTGATCGGAATGTTGTGATTTCTTCGTAACTGCTGTGTTTATCAACAGAAATGGTGGTGTAAGAATACTTTTGTCCTAGCAATTTCTTACGGTAGTGTGAATTTTGAATTCATTTCAAGTTACTAAATGATGTTATTGCCTTTGTTTTTTGCTCATTTGTTGTTAGAAGTCTCATGTATAATACACAATTACGTACTTTTGAATATACTTTATAATATAGAAAATATTGTTGCTTTTATTTCTATATTTCAAGTGTGCAAATACTTTCGTCCCCCACTGTACCCTTTGAAATTTCCTGGTCAAAGAAAGAATCTTTAGTGTTTCAACCATTCTCAGAGTTTCTAAGAGCAGTTCAATCGTCGATCCAAAAACCAGCTTCTGGAAAACTGGCACAGTTCTTTCATTTTTAAATTGTTTTATTTTTTATCTACGTTTAATTTACAAATTCATACACTGTCTGGTTATGATATAGTGGGCGATCAAATTGTTAGAACCAGTTGCATAAATCGACGATTTTTGCTACACTGAATTCCTACTATTTTGCATGAATTTTATCGATGTTTGCAAATTACACTCAGCAGTACAGTGGGCAAAATCATTTATTAGGTGGTGAAAAAATGTGTTCTACTGTGGACATAATGATTTTTGTACTTTATGTCAGTTAAACAGAGAATGTTCATAATTTTAAATTGCATTTTGGACCGTAGTCGTCAGATGAGGGGAGCGAGCACGAATTTAGGGGAGAAAGTTACCCTCTTTCTGCCAGTCACGTAAGTTAGTCACGTGAAATTGTGGGCATTGGAAATCGTATGCAAGGGTTCGGGAGGCGGGGATTTATGGCTTGATAATGCAAATATGGGGCTTATCAGTGGTCAAAAGCGCTAGATAAAGGATAAATCTAGAGCGCTCGCTACCAGGCAGGTCCTACTTTTGCATTGTCGAGCAACATTTTGCATTATTCGGTCGCATGATGCCTGTCAGAGAAGCGATCTGAGCACGCGTGGCCGACAACGTAAACAACGGCGCTGCCGTCGCTTCGGCCACGCGCGCTCAGATGGCCTCTCTGACAGGCATCATACGACCGAATAATGCAAAATGTTGCTCGACAATGCAAAAGTAGGACCTGCCTGGTAGCGAGCGCTCTAGATTTATCCTTTATCTAGCACTTTTGATCATTGGCAAGCCCCATCTTTGCATTATCGAGCCATAAATCTTCGCCTCACGAACCCTTGCAACCTTGTACGATCTAGCGTTGTGTGCGGCACACCATGGCACACGCACAGGGCACGCACACGGCACGCACACTGGGGCGGATCAAGGCCACCTGGAAAAACTGGCCCTTAACCACGCGGTTTTCTTCCACGTAATAAAATCTACCTGTAACGAATAATGCTGGTAATTCGAAGTACGAACGTAACACGTACGTGCGAAAAATCATTTTTACTTCGCCGAAGGTATGCGTCCCCTAAGCCGTTACATCATCCATTCCCTTTCCGCGTGTCTTCGATGCCCGGGGCGGTTTGCTCGAACGGTTCTTCGTCCGTGTCGTCTCTTAGCAACCTCTATTTCCTTTTTGCGCGTTAAATACATAATTCATAGCATAGAGAGTACGTAGCCGCCGTACGTGTGTGTTTGCGCGCAAGTGCGTCACAGGACTGTGTAGGTCGCCTGGGAAAATTTCGAAAACTGTTCTACTTTTCATGCTTTTAAACATGGGATCACGTCCGCGGGATTACGATTCCGGTTTGGTACGGCGGTGCAAAGCAAACGGGAAACAAAAGTCTTATATTGTTCATGAGAGTTGTTGGATACGGGGACAATGAAACTTGGGGGTTGAGGAGCAGGATGCTGAAGGAGAGAGGGAGTGGGAGAGGGAGAGGAAGAGAGGGGGTACGTCCACCAACGGTTTGTTGATTTAAACAGATGCGCATCACCTTTACGCGGTTAACGAAAAGAAAAAAAGTGGTGCATGCCTGGCGCGCTTCGTTTCCGCCGCTCGCATTTTACTAGAAATCATGAATATTTTATGCGCAGATGCACATGCGCAATCGGCGATCCAATTAAATAGAAATTTCATGTCCGCGTTCGTACGGCCTTGTTTAATAACCGAGATGTAAACACTTACTCGCTGTCCGTGGACTCGCGTCTCGTTTCCCTCCCTACCGTCGCGCTTTGCAATGCAAAATTCGATTCCGATGACATCCTCACGTTTAATTGCGGTTTCGTAAGCTGCATCCCCTTTCATACCGGCCAGACAATTTTTATACCGCCCGCAGAATGTCTTGAATGCGTTATCTTTGTATTTAAGGTTGATTATTATCGTGTAATTTTCTATAGCACTTTAGTAAGACACTTTAATAAACTCAACTTTTTCTGATAAATGCATAAAATCCGCAGTCTACTGATAAGTAATTTCTCGAAGGAAGGAGTAATTAAATTAGCTGTAAGATAATGTAATGCAGATAAGTGGAAGTAATCCTAAGTCAAGAGGCAATGACTCTAATAAATAAATACTAACTTTACCAACGAAAAAGGCAATATTCGCAGAAACCAGACTAAAATGCGCAAGAATAAGTAGAAAAAATTCGCCATTATCTTGTATCGGAACAAATTCCGGTACCACACGACTAGAAAGGGCCACAATTCCGCATCGGCATGATAGCGTTTGGAATCAGAATTACGATCATTTCCTCTATCGCACCCTACTCCCCGGTTCTACAAAGATCCTTTACTCAACGTTGCGATAATCGGGCGAGAAAGAACAATAGTAAGTGTGTCCAATAAGGAAGAAAAAGAGAACCGGATTTAAACGGTGGGATGCTGGCCGTCACGACGCGTCGCGGGCTCAATTAAAGTGATGTCAAATGAAACGGGCCAGCCGTAGGTAACTTTGAAAAAATCGTCACGGCGAAGCGTGCGTGATTCCCCCTTGTTGAAGGAGGTCACATTATGCGGGATGCATTTAATGCAACCGGGCCGCACAGGGTACGCGCGCGTGTGTGTGCATGTGTGTAGTGTATATACAGCAGGTTTACGGTCCGTCCGGTTGCATTTCCGGGATCGCCGTCGCTGGATCTCTCCATCAGGCGTAAAACCTCGAAGAGTGTGCTCTCCTCCATACGCTAAGCTCTTGTCGACGTTACGGGCGGATAACAAGGAATTAAGCGCCGCTTCCGTGCCGAATTAACGGGAATTTATAACTTGCTGCCGTGCCAAAGAAACGGTTGGTTACTCCTCCCGTGAAATATTCATCACACCCCACCCCCTCCCCCCTTTTTTGCTTTCTTTCCCTCGTTCTTTTTTTTATCTTTTCTTCATCGTAGCTCTGCGCCGAGCAACAGTTTAATCGACGCAAACTACTACGCTCGCAATGGCCCCGGGTTTTGTTCGGCTTATTTGCCCTGTGCGCGCGTGCGTGCATTCTATGATTTATTAAATTAAACTGTTAAACGGTGGAAATCGTGCCGTCCGCTTCCCATCCTAAACTGGTCCTCGACAAACCCAGAGAGCCGCAGACGCTGAAAAAGGAATCGATTTTCATGAATTTGTAAGGGCTTTGCTTGGAATAAAGGAATAAGAGCCCAGGGCGTAAAATAATTAAAACACGTCTATTCCCTTCGAGCGTCCGACAATAAGTGCCCATCGCGTCTCCGCCGTCTTTGCTCTGGCGTTCTAGACAAGCGACGATCGGTCTCCGTTGCCAACGGCGTGGTCGCCCTCTAACACACGCCGCTACCAACCTTACAAATTTGTGTTCGAAGTGATACGTTTTATGTTTTCGTGATAAAAATTTGAATGCGAGACCGTAGAAACATTTAAAGAATCTTATGATACCGCTGCAATCTTTTCAACTCGTTAGTATTGTAGGAATATTTTAAAGGAACTCCAATGCCTCAGGTGTGACGTATCGGGTGGAATGATCTGACACCGATTTCGCTAAAGTCCTTTAATAACTCGATACTCGATACTTCGTCAACGCACTCGCTCGCGGCTCTCGCTCTTCTGACACAACATCCTTCGCATTCGTCTCTTTTATCCAAGGCCCACTTTCATTCTTCCTCTCTCCGACTCTCTTTCTCTCTCTATCAGTCTCGCATCTATTCGGAAAATCCAATCAGTCACGTACGCCCTGCGCTTGGCGCCCCTAAACACTTCACTCCTATTACCGAAACTCAAACACTCTTCCTTCACACTTCGGCGCAAACAGACTTCCTTTTACGCAGAACCCAAACACGTTGGCGTCACGATGTCACGTCCACAGATATTCTAAACAATCACCCTAACACAGTCACATTCATAACCCTACAGTATTATTAATAGATCGCGTAAGAATAATTAGTTAACGTTTGATATACAGTCAGTCCCATAAGTATTCAATATTGGACAATACTACTTGAATTTTTTTGAGAAGTTAGAATTGGATCATTACATAACGTGAGAAAAATGTTTGATTAAAATTGCAATTGGTCGAAATTACAGAGAAGATGCTACAAGTTGTATTTTGCAACTTTTTTTTATGCGGGCTTGTATTAAAAATTTAAACAGTACGTTTTGTGCATCTGTATCAATTATACATATTCGGAATATTTCATCTAAATCGGTCAACATTGCACTGAGCTACAAACATTTAACGATGAAAACTTAAGGCCAAAAGTCGCAGAATTTTGGCCTTCTCAGGGAATTTCGCCCTTATGTGATCATTTTCAACGTTGACCGATTTTGATGAAATTCTCAGAACATGTATAATTCATACAGATCTAGAAATCGTAATTTCTAAATATTCAATGTAAGTCCACATAAAAAAGTTGCAAAATACAACTTTTAGTATTTTCTCTGCACTTTCGACCAATTGCAATTTTTGTACAAAATATTTTTCACTTTATGTAGTGATCCAATAGTCCTAACTTCTCAAAAAAATTCAAGTAGTATAGTCCAAAATTGACAAAGTTATGCGATTTTTAAGAGCGTACGAATAGTTATGGGACTGACTGTATGTTTGAAATAACGTATGATTCCATAATGATTCCATAAACAGGACCACGTGGTTCTGTTTGCCCTGCATTATTCCTAATGTCACACAGCCGCATTTGCATTAGGACGCACCTCTGCTAATGGCACGTGGTCGTGTTTACAATGCGCCACGTGGAACTAACGTTACGGATCTACCGTTTACCCAGTACCACGTGATTTTCAGTCCGTGTGCACACGAAACTGCGATACGGAATTGTATTTGCCGAGCGGAATTAATTATCATCCATCCTGTGCAAGCTCGTGCTTAAAAATGTTTTGTTTGCAATACAATAAAATGTGTATCAGTAGAATGTAAAGTTCTACATCGGACTACTCGATCTGCCGATCAAAGCAAAAATAGGCGAATTATCGTTCTAGGATCTCTACAGATTGTTGTATACCCGATAACCCTAGACCTTATCTACACGCCAACGCATCACGATAATCATACAGTAGACACATCAGCCAGAACACTTGAATCACTACGACCAAACAAATCCTTTAGACTTTGTCCCTTCCAAGTCATCCCTTTCCACAGCAAACCTTTTGCACACCCTTCTAAATTTTCCTCTCAAAAACTACATCCAGGGTCTCCTCGTTAAGTTATGTCACCATTTCGCGGAATTTCCGATAGTACAATTAAAAAATGTTTTAGAGAAAAGTTTGTCAATACTTGCCGAGCTACATGTTCTTAACGTCGTTGTACCTCAACACCTCACCGTGTACGTAACTTAAATAAAACTCGTCTCGATTTTATTGTAATCAGTTTCTGTGTACGTGCGTAGATGGAAAATATCAGTTAGGTCGACTTTTCTCGCATCTGTCACTCCTGCTTGGTTAATTAAAACCGTGCTAGGTAGTTCTTGTTGAGGGTGAGGTGTTTTGAGTAATAGAGAATTTGGACAACTTAATGATAACAATTACTCGTAGTTTAATTATAACGACTGTACAAAGATGTAACTTAAATGAGGACTAGCTGAAGACTGGTTGAATACAAACTGAAGACTGCTTAAATACAAACTGAAGACTGGCTGAATACAAACTGAAGACTGCCGACTCGCACGCAGAGATGGGTTTCTAAAGTGATGCGAACTTGGTGGTGGAGGTGGTAAATAGCAGTGGGAGAAATTGGGGGTGAGTGTTCAGAGATTGTCCAGACGCTGTCTTAAATTATTATGTTCTCGTGCCGGAAACTCGCAGAGAAAATGGGACGAGTCCCATCGCTTGGGTCTCGCGCGTCTTCGACTCTTAGGCTAATTTATTGCCTCTAGTCGGGTGGTCGAAGTAATTGGGACTCGGTGTCAAATGCGAGAGACCCTTTCGTGGGTCTCGCATTCCGTTGCGTCTGAACACAGTTGTACTCGATTTCTAAAACCCGGAATCCAACAAGATCACGCGTGTGATGTTCACGATATTGTATACTACAGAAAGAAAATAAAATTAACTTTGACTGTGACAATATTCTCTTTTTACATTCTAAGAAAATATTGTAATCATGTAGACCATGGGATATGCATTTTTATTTCCAATTTTCAATCAATAAAATTTACGAAGTTACGAAGAAAAATAAACAGAGTTCAGTCCACAATTTTCACGAATTATCCCAACGTTTAAAAACACTAATAGTACTTCCAGTGACCAAGAAAGTCGAGCCAGTCTTCTTAATTATATCGAGACCGTTCCAAAAGCGAAAAGGCGGTTGTCGTCGGCAAATTCGTTCAAAAACGAGATTCCCGAGTTATCTTGATGCTTAGACCCGGCAATTTCGGCCTGGGAAAGCTCGTTTTCTGCGCAAAGCTCGTTTGCCATTGTAAAACGGTGGCAGCGCTCGAATCCTTTAAACCGAGGTGCAGTAATTTCCTTTACTGCTCGCGGTGCAGCGATTATCCTTTCGAGCTCTCGTCTTCTCGAAGTTTCTCCTCTTTTGTAGGTGGATCTAGGTCATGATGAAAGGATAGGTCATGACCAAGGATTCGACGATGAAAGCGAAACCGTGTTGGGGCGGCTGGAGACATAAGGTTACCGGGGCCATTTATTGGAACGCGT
Source organism: Halictus ligatus (assembly GCA_028454255.1). Lineage (NCBI taxonomy): Eukaryota > Metazoa > Arthropoda > Insecta > Hymenoptera > Halictidae > Halictus > Halictus ligatus. The sequence goes on along the minus strand of CM052145.1, from coordinate 8,352,868 downwards.
GCACTCAAACTGGACCGCAGGAGAACGGCATGACGGTCGAACGGATAGCGCAGACGGAATACCTCGTCGACAAATGTACGGTCACGCATCGGGACGTCGGGGTGCAATCATGCTGCTTTCCTGATGCCAGGGACAGGTTCATAGAATCCTCTCCCCCTGATCATAGTTCTGAGAAGGTACGCAATCATCATGCCAACCCCAAGAAAAGTTGAAATTCTTGCTTTTCTTTAAGGACCTCCTGGGCTCAGTTTCAGAATTTTTTTAGAGATGATTACTGGATGGAAAATTCTAATTTTTTGAGTATATGAACGTGCAGCTTTTGTAGCTTTGTGCTCGAAGTTTTCAAGCTGAAATCTTACAAAATAGCGGTTATTTCATTTCTTTCGAAACCTCGCTTCCTGGACCAGCTGATTGTTATGCCAAAACTGAAAAATTCTTCTGCAGTTACAAACAGAAATGTTCTAATTGACCAAACAAATGTATGAGTTAAGACTTCCTATAAATTGTTCAAGACTTCCTATAAAAACATTGTATTTTTGCCAAATATTTCCAGGCAAAAAGTAATAGTAAACTCGTTTATTTCCAGGGTTCCAAGGTCGCGTCCTCCCGCCAGGACTCTGAGAAGATCCTGGAGAGCGTCGTAAAGATACAGAGATTTTACAGGTGAAGTAATGGCTGATGTCGAGTTAAAGTAGGGAGTAGTGTAAAAGTTAGGGGAACGAGAGCTGCCTTTGGACTTCCGAGCCTCTCTTTCTCAGCCGAGGTGGTGCAGATCCCGTAGAGATCCCGAACCATTGGCATCATCCACTGTGTAGAATAGCCTAGACGCGTTGCGTGCACTAGCGGCGAAGGAAGGATCGTCTCGGAAATTTCAGTCGGAATAACCATAGACAATTCCGCCTATCTTCTCCTTTTTGGTAGTATTTATGCAATCATCTAAACTAAAGTAATTCGAAGTTTCGAGATTCGTTACGACGTAGCCTCTCCCGAAAGTTTGCTCCCTCGTTTACAGCTGGCGGGGGGGGGGGGGGGGGGGCAGTTTCACTACCGGGGCGATTATGCTATCTTTATATTGAGGAAATTAAGAAAATTTTTGAGCATCAAGAGCTTCTCCGGAACAGTACAAGTTTAATAAAGGGAACATTAAAGACAGCTTTAATGAACTTCAGCTATATAATATGTATAGGAGTTTCTAGTACTTTGTTCGAGTATTCATTAAATGTTCGTTAACATTTTGGATGTTTCTTATTTTTAATAGGCTTTACTATAAATATCTTACTTCTCGAAAGATTTTTCAATATTTTTTGTATAAAAAGGAGTCTAACTCTTAACTTAGACTAGAAAGAAATGGTTAGATTACCGAAGAGTTACTTGTTGATTTACAAGTAAAATTGATGTCGCTAGTGAAAGTTTTAATGGATTTATTATTCTACTTTATTGAATACAATTTAATTCTTAGTTGTGAGTCAGAAATGTTTAAAAATGATTCAGTAAATGTTTGTAGTCAATGTTTTAATGTATACGAAGGCTTTGCAGACAAGATGGCGGGCGGAGGAACAACACTTCAGCCCAAGGAATTGACTAAATGAATGACGTACAATTGAATTGTACTTTTTTTGTAGACTGAAATGGTTCTAATGAAACCACATCGTATAATTGACTACCGTTTTTTGAGGTTACGTTGTCCGAATATGTTTCGAATATCTTTGAAACCGCAACAGGTAGAGAAATAGTTTGCAGGGTAAAGTTGCGTAATTTTTTATGAGGGATAGATCTGCGAAGACAGATTTCAAATGTGACTATTTGTTATCAATATTTTTAACGAAAGTATAAGTTAGTGCAAAGCTGACCTGTGCTCTAACGATTAAAACCTCAAATAAACCGTGAGAAAATAATTTTGATACCGCCGAGAGTAATCGTGCCAACGTGCTTCGGTCCAGGTAGCGCAAATTTGAGGTGTAAACTTTCGCCCCAAGAGAATTGCTAGGGACTCGGTATTCAAGGGTTCCTTCTGCTCTGCCCACAGGGCTCACCGCGGCAGAATCGCGGCTGGCCAGCGGTATCGGTGCCTGGTCCGGTCGCACTCCGAGAACAACCAGCAAATACCAGCGGAACCGAGGTCTTATCGTAGCCGGGATTTCGTGATACTAAACCGCAGCTCGCCGAGGACGAGGACGGACTTCGAGTTGCTCTACAATCTCCTCGACCGTTGGCGGGCCAGCTCTCTTTCTGCTCTCTCTGTTCCTGCTGTCTCCAGGACCGTTCTGTGCAGTCTAATCCTGTCGAAGGAGGTCGAGCTGCTGCGAGCTATCGACTCCTTGAAAACGGCCACGAAGCTGCGCAAAAGGGAACGATCCTACAGGAAATTCCTCGACGAGATGTCCAAGCCAGCCGTTTGGAGGAATCGTTTTGGTTCACGGATTCTGGTGGACACTCCTCGTTCGGCACTCGCTGGGACCTTGAAGAACAGGTTCGACGAGTTGTCCAGGGAAGATGTATCAAGAGAGGAACGTCTGGAGACTTTGTACCGACTTGGGGAAGACGTTCAGCTACATACTTGTCGAGTTTCTGACGCAATAGTGCGTTTAGTCAATCAGGAGATTGATCTTATATCCAGTGACATCGATATTGATAATTTAAGCTGGCTCAGAAGCAGACTGAAGATTGCTTTCTTGACTTTTGCTAGGGACACTTTATCTAGAGACGAGGAAGACTGGCCTTATCGTAAATCCAACCGACAGATTTGTAGGAGCTGTGGTAGGTTGCTGCCTCTAGACAAATTCGTCAAGGAAAAGAGATATCGATCTTCTTCCTGCAACTATTGTCTGTATGTCAGAGTACGGACCGGAGCTAGAATTGTCTATGGACCCTACGAATGTCTGTTAAGAGATGTTAAAAGGAACGAGGCTAGGTTGAATAGCTATAATAGTGTAGCCTTTGTTATTGATTCGAAGATTGTCTACCATCTGGTGAACGATATTTGGCATGGTAGATCGGCGATTTCCGAGAACGATCGCCTATCGGAATTGAGATTAGTCAGATTTCGACCAGATTCTGAATGGTCCCCGTGGAACTGTCTTTTGTTGACAGCACGAGAAGCCGCGGTTCACAGGAGAGTTGAGGATCCGGGAAAGTTTTACGGGCCGATGATACTGCAAAAGTTTCACACGAGGAATCTGCAGGCAAAAGTTCAGTTCGAGTCGGTCGCCGGGATCGAGAGGAGCTGCGGAAAGAAGTCGCGGTACTGAAAAACAGACGAGGGCGTGATTAAGGGCTTTACTGCTGGCCGAGTATCATTTATTGCAGGGATTTTCTTTTGCTCTTTGTGGAGGAGTTCTGTGACTATTCTGACTCAGAGTTATTGTCCGACAGAGGCGAAAGGAGCAACTGGGACAACGGTAACTCCTTAATGTATATTAATGCGACTAAGCATCGCCTCGCTGACGGTACAGACAATAAGTGTCCGACGCGACGGTCGCGAGCAGTGATACCGGCTCCTGTTATTAGATTGTATCGTCTGTATTGCGATGGCGGTGTTGAGGAGAGTATCGGAGGAGATGTATGTTTTATAGCGTTAGGGGATAGTTTGGGACATGATTCTAATGGAGGGATAACCCGAGAAGAAGCTGCTCTGGTTATGGTGAAATCGTTGGAAACTTAATGGTTTGACGGACTGTTTTGGTGACATTGCTAGTTCGATGGAGTTTGACGTGGTTGCTAAAATTTTCAATTGAAATATTTTGTTGGCAGGAGCCTGGTGGGTTGGAAACCTAACTAATTGATTTGTTGAAGTCCTAGCAATTAGAAGCCTGTCTAAGAAATTTTAATTCAACCTGGCCCTAAATAATTGAAGACCTAACAGATGCTGGGAATAAGCAGTTGAAGTATTGACTTGGATGAAAACTAATCAGTTGACATCCTAGTCAATAACAGATCCAATCGATTGAAGATACCACAAATACAAAGACATAATCAGCTTGAGAACTTAATCAGTTGAAGTCCTAACTGATTAAAGACCTGCCCAATCGAAGACTTAACAAGTCGAAAACTTAGCCTAGCTGAACCTAAGCAATAGAAGACTCAAACGAAGGCCAACTTACGCAAAATTTCTGTAGTTAATAACTCTGATGCAGTTAGGGCCTAACACAGTCGTCCATTATCATTACAAATGCTTCTTGTAGTTCAATATACAAAGTAATTATTCCCAAAGCGTTCAACCAAATTTTTGAGCCACTTCAAGCGCCACATACATTCCCAAAATGAAGGTGTCGCACACCAGCTGAGTTTGTTGCCCTCCTTAACAAGTTTTTCAACAATAGTCGTGGTTTCTATAAATTGCGGGCGTGGCTGCTGTTCGAAGTTCAGCGATCAGCGGAAACGATTGGTGTTTTTTCTCACCCCCGTAAGGAACTAATCAGCCAGAGGAAACATAGTCGAAACGTGCGTGGGTTTCCTAAGAAAAAAAAGAGAGTAACGCCGGTATTTCCTGTGTAAACAGAGCCACAGGACCGTAGATTTGATTCCCAATTACCAACTTACGGAGACCAAGGGGATAGGGGATGGATTGCCAGTATTAGAAGAAGAAGAAGAAGAAGCGGAGAAGTTTCTACTTTTTGTTCCATGTTCTCCTTCTCTAACTTTATCGTTTAGCTTGGTATCGTGCATTGATAGCAAGAGTTCGACTGCGGCTGCAGTTTATAAACTAAGTTCCCGCAGGGCAAGAAAAGAGCCCGAGACATTTAACCCTTTATAATCGCCCGTGCCTCTCTGGCAATCTCTATTGCCTCTCAGCTTTTAGAATTGAGACCAACGAGCTCCCAGATGGTTCTAGCAGGATGTTCTCTAACAAAAAACAGGGGACTGCTCCTCTTTCGCGTGGTACTTTCTCATATTCGTTCCGCAACGGGGTTTAAAAAGAATGGTACTATAATAAACCTGGGCTCATTTTACAGCTTGAAGCCTTTTCTCCGTGGGAAAATGCTTTTCGCATACACCGGCTCCCTGGGGGAAGAAAAACCCACGCCCAAAGGGGAGGTTCCTGGATGACGCGAGTACTAAAGCAGGAGGGACCCGCCCGGTGTCCCCATCCCTGGAGCATTCGGATTAGGCTTGCCGAGCCCCACCTCGGTCCACCCACAGCTCCCGGTGTCTTCGTGGCCCGCTCGGAGACGGTGTCCCGAAGGAACCAGCTCCGGCCGAGCCAAGAAGACGCCGCCACCGGAAGGAAGGGCCGTCCGAGGCGCGATCCGGCATTCCCCGACCCTTCGTAAGGGGAGGGACGGACCGACACTCCCCACACCGAGAATACTCTTAGGGAGTGTCGTCCCAACACGGGGGCAGCTATGCTCCCCCTCGGTGGCCCGGGGCAGCTCGCACCCCGAGCTTCACAGCTTGTAGTCTTAGTGGGGCTCAACTAGCAAGGCAACATACATATTCAGTTGATACAAGCCGATTTTGATGAAACTTATGTGAGATATAGTTCTTTGAAAAATATTTGACACGTGTTTTTTTTATCGGTTACCATCCACTTCGAAGGGGTGAAAACAGCCCTCAAAGTTGGGGATCAAAATCACATTTTTTAAGATATCTCGGAAACCAGAGGTCGAAAAAATTAATTTTCTTTTTAAATTGTACGTTTCCTAATGGGAAATGTAGTTGCGCAAGAAAACTTTGGCAAAGTTTTTTGTTTAAACAATATATTAAATTGATTTGATTTTTTTGCAATTTTTTAAATTTATTGTTAGTTCATTTTAATGTAAACTCGGGTGTGTGATCTTTGATCCAAAACAGGGGATACGTGTTTCATGATTTTTTGTCTTTTTGCCATTTAACAATAATTATGCATAATGAAAGATAGTCTTGCACCCACTGTGTGGAGGAATGAATTCTATATGAATTCTTCTAGTAGCAGTATAAGCATTTAGTATAAACGTGTATAGTATTTTGAACAATACCATTGGGTTATATGTCGTTTATTGTTTTATTAGTAGCTAGAGAAGGTGGTGCAAATAGCAGCGGGACGCGGTGCTAATCATCGCGGCGCGGCGCGGCGGTGTAAGTATACCTACTGTTATAACCAATTCGGCTGCGAATTTCAGCGATCATTGGGCCTTCGGTCAAAATAAATCTAGAACCTTTTTAAACTGTGGATCTGTAAGATAATTGAAACTGGAGTTTTCCTCGTTGTATATGGTAGTTCTAAAAAGTGCTGGTGCCGGACATTACAGTTTTACCTGGATCATTTACAGCATTTAGAAACGGAGTAGACACGAATATTTTCAAGAATTTCTATTGGATATTATGGTGAAAGAGGGGTAAATGTAAAGTAGTCTTAAGAATGTATAAATATGGCTTCGCTTCGTGTATTAGTCCTGCGTTACCGTTTGAGTTGTGTGGGACTTCTTTATGCAACCAACGTACATATTGGGAATTTAAGGCTACTGCTTTCGTAAGACAATGCCGCATAAATATTTTCTGACGAAAATCAAGGGATACGAACAAACGATAATTATATTATTTTTACTTTTACTTTCCCTGATTGCTCAGGATTATATTCGTTTTCACAAATATGAAGGTCAATCCTATGAATATTATAAATATTTTGATGGAAACATATAGTAACATCAACAATAACAAGGAACTACCCATGAACGGGAAGGGTATTGAACTGGTACACAATATTATAGACCGGACTGATAGGTACAGAGGAGACCTAACGGACGAATCGACTTCTCTTAATGTACCCGAAGATGAAGAAGATTTGGAACAAGAAGAACCTAAACTCATTATGCATAATTATTGTTAAATGGCAAAAAGACAAAAAAAATCCTGCAACAGGTATCCCCAGTTTTGGATCAAAGATCACACACCCGAGTTTATATTAAAATGAACTAACAATAAATAAGAGAAACTGCAAAAAATCAAATTTTTAATATATTGTTAAAAAAAAAACTTTTGCCAAAATTTTCTTGCGCGACTACATTTCCCATTAGAAAACACACAATTTAAAAAAAATTAATTTTTACGACTTCTTGTTTCCGAGATATCTTAAAAAATGTGATTTTGGCCACCAAAAAGCAAGCTTGCTTTTGGCAAGTGTGAAATATTTTTCAAAGAACTATATCTCATAAATTTCATCAAAATCGGCTCATATCAACTGAATATGTTCCCTTAGTTAAAGTAACTATGCCAAAAGGTCCTCTCAACACCACGCTGTTCTACACTGTGCACTCCGATCCGCTCTCTGCGACATTCCAAATCACTCTGTTCATTTTCGCTTCATCAAGGGTCTCGTTGCCAGTCATTCTTTTTCTTCTCCCCCACGATCTATATCTGAATAATAAAGGTAACGATTTTTTCCGCGAAGGTTTGGGACACGGTTCTGTAGGCCATCGCAGCTCGCCTGCAAGCCATCTGTGTCCCAAATGGTCAGGATGCAGAGTACTTAAATCTAAACGACATTAAATCTAATGTTGACTTTTTCAAACCCCACAGTTAAGTTTCTGATTTGACAGGTCTTCGATTGCTCAAGTCTTCAATCGGTTAGGGGTTCAATTACTTAGGTAATCTGGTTAGGCCTTCAATTGGGCTCACTTTTTAGATTTTCAACTCGGCAGCTCTTCAATTAGCTAGGCCTTCACTTGGTTGGGTCTTCAATCGATTGGATCTCCAACTACATGGCTTCCAGGTACCATGAAAAAATATCGCAGAAAAAGTGAACGATGAATTGCAAAGCTAGAGGCTTCAAGCTTCAAAATGACTCCTGGCTTATTATTGCTTCGGATCCAAAAATTGCTAAAATACAAACTTTCACAGACGGTGAAGCAGCTCAGGCAATTTTCAATGGTGCCATAGTATTTTATTTAATGTCACGTTGTTCGAAACCGTGAATTTGCATAAAGATCGGCGTAGATCGTGCTGGGAACGAATTACACCGAGCGCTAGAAATCGATCAGCGTCAGGAGTACTGTGCAATAAAACCAGCAAACCCGCCGTGTAAATATAACAAAGTGTTAAAAATATACAGGCGAGATTGGACGGCATTGTCGCTCGCGCGCGTTCTACCCCCACAATCTGTTTTTTCTCCCTTTTCTGTCTCTCTTTTCTCTTTTTTTTTTCGTTGACAGTCGAGCCGTGTAACGAGTTCACTGTTCAACGGAGGACCGGTCTTTTTTTACGGGGGCGAATAAAAAGCTATATCGCCGTATTTAAAAAGAAAAATAATAATAAAGCGCGCACGAAATAGTCGCGCTATGGGTCATCGAGGGGGTGCGTAACGCGCCGCGACATAAAGAACGCTAACTTTTATTCCACGGCGAACGATGTCGTAACGACGGCGATGTTATGGCTGACATTTAAAGCTGGTTACACGCTGTCGCGATAAATTCGCATTTTTACCTTTCAATTTGGTCATGCATCGCATTAGATTGCGACGGACCTATTTTTGAAAGCAAGCTTTACGTTTGTCGGACTGGTGGCTGCTGTTTTATTTTACTTACGATACTTTGTACAGATGCTACTTGATAGTCGTTGCATGATGAAACAATGAATTTGTATATTCAGGTCTCCAGTTTGTCGCGTTTTATTTTAAATTGAGACAAAAGTGCTTTTGAGTCATCAAGAAAGCATTATGTTTGCGGAACTGGCGGCTGTAGTTTTTATTTAGAAGTGAGGTTATTGGACGACACAGCAATAAATTCGCACGTTATACTTTCCATTTGGCAATGTGCTACATTAATTCTTATCTCTCGATTGCGATTATTCATCCTTATTCACAGCGGTTTTCCAGTTTCCTCGAACGGCATTGATAAGGAGTATCAAGGGACGCGCAATTTACTCCGCAAATATATGCGCCAAGCACGCTTTGAGTTGTGTTCGAACGGCTGATCAAATCACCCGTTGCTTATTATTGGTCTAACGGACGGCAAAGCCAACACCATACATTTCAAATAAGCTGTGGACTCGCTTGACATCAAAGCGATCGAATTGACCGTGAAACGGTCTGGGATATCTTAGACGCTTAACGTTTACTCGATCGTTTTATTCGACGTCGAATTTATGTACCTTAAAGCGTTCAAACTTCCTACGAATTTTTAAACTAGATTGGTCACTACCTGATACAAATCATATCTTACAAAAAAAGTAAATCACGTTTATTACTTACTCTTTAGAAAAATTTTATAATTGTAATTAATGATGCATTTGATCTTTGAATTATTCTTATTATTATAAAGTAGTATGTGTAGTCTGCGCACTTTCATGTAAAATACAATTTGTAATTGATTAAAACATTTATTTCTTCCACATTTTAAAATCCGCAGTCTACTTATGCGAATGGAATCTCGAAGACGAAATATTTATGTAAATATGCTTAATGCGAATAAATAGAACATATGTATAGAACGTACATACAATGAAGAGATTAGCATGGTAAGAGCAATGAATATCGAAGAGCAGTCACAGTTGTCCCGAGGACACCGCTTTTGTCATAGATATACGCTTAAGTAGTTCTGGAGCGCATGTGGTCAGACACGTAGTTTACTGTAAGACGATTATACGCTGAGCCTGGTGTGTGCACCTCGGATACGTAGGTGTGACTCGAGTGCGCCAAGCCGAGACAATCTCTTGTTTCAATTCCGGAGGTTTGAATTTCATTTGATACTCGCCGAAAGAGAAAGAGAGAGAGAGAGAGAGAGAGAGAGAGAGAGAGAGAGAGAGAGAGAGAGAGAGAGAGAGCGGCTGTAACTTTTGCTTCGAATGGAAAACAGAAACTGAACTCCCGGTTACTCTATTGTTGATCTCATGCATGTACGACATAAATTAGTCTCTTCCACCCACGTTACGACGAGCGGAATCAGGATTCCAGCTGCGAGCTGAAATTTACTGCAAAACATTCGCTGAGCAGACTCTGCTTATTATATTAAAGCATTTTCAAAACATTTCGGTGCCTCTTCTAAGCTTGCTCTTTTCGAATGGAAACCCTCATTTGAACGTTTACTGTAGCCTTTGCGGCGAGTCTTCGAAATTGCTTGTTTTAATTCCGAACCGCTTTACTCAACAGTGTGGTATTTAGGAACGAATTTTGAGAAAACGGTGAAACCTAGTAAGTTGAAGTTTTGAGTATGTGTTTGTGCGTGTTTGAAGTAGTAACACTGTACAATGTTTTATTAAGAATTGTGAGAGTTATTATATTGTTCTGAAGCCGTCTTTTTTATTCTGAGCCATTCCTCAACAATGCCGTATTTGGGAATTAATTTTCAGAAAACGGTGAAATCCAACCAATTTTAATTTCTCATATCTATTTATACATGTTCGAAGTACCAGCATAAACTTTTGCAGGATGTTTTATAGTTATTAATAATTTTGCATTTTATTCGTCTCGAATTTAATAGAATCGACATCTTCATACTTGCTATTTATAATAAACAAAGTATCGGATCGATGGATTCAATTATTAAGAAAAGAAATTCTCCGTTAATTGTTGGAGATTCGTTATAGAAATACCGAAGGATTGTTTATCGAGGCAGATATCGTAATCCATTAAATCATAATCAGACTCGCATCGGCAAAATACTGGAAGCAGTAATAACAGTTGATGATTCGATTGGATCGGATGTAACGATTAAAAGGGAGCCGGTCCCGGCTAATTAAATCACGTCGCGGAATGAAGTTACGCGCGCGCGGTAATTGCGAAGCTACTTCTTCGCATTTCCCAAGCTGCTTGCTCGGTGCCGGCTTAATTAGTTTGTCCAAGTCCCCGATAATAACCTTTTAAGATCGGGATTATCCCGATAAATTTCACTGAGTTGAGACTTTAGCCTCCGATGAGAAAATTCTCGGCAAAAGAATACGATCACGCGTGGTGGGTATTAATAAAACGAAAGAACAACGCAGGATAAGATCGAACGGATTTCGCAGACGTTCGTCGAAGAACATACCGAAAACTCTCGTAATTTCGAATAATCGGAAAGTTTCACGGCCGAGGGAGCAACTCTCGATTCACTCCCCCGGGGCAATTCTTCGTCGAAAACTGCGGCCTCGGCTCCCTCTGGAAAAAGCTGTTTGTTTATGCATTCGAGTCGATTGGAACGCGAGACGAGAAGTTCCAGGGATCTTCGAGTACCGAGGAAATGCAAATGCCTCGTTAATTTCGTTGGCGATGATATACGGAACGTTAATAAAAAGTAATTTTCAAGTTTGAAAGTCTGGTTGCACGCTGTTGCACAGCTTGCCGCGATGCTGAAGCACAATTAACTGTGTTCGGGTAACTATGGAAATCATGGTACGGACCCTCTCTGGTGGGGTTACAATTAGAAGGAAAAAAATTATGACTAGACCGTGTCTGGATTAATTGCGCGAAATAGAAGCAAAACAGAAAGTTTCCTCCTTCAATAATTCGAGTAAGTTGAAACTAACTTATGAAGACTGTGGATTTTGAAAAATTGGTATTCCAGTCTAGTTATAAGTTTCCATGAGGTCAGAGAGAGAGAGAGAGAGAGAGAGAGAGAGAAGAAGAAGAAGAAGAAGAAGAAGAAGAAGTTATCTCTATTCGAGCTTGCAGAATGTGGAAATAAGGAAGGACGTAAATGTTTATGTCGAGGAGCTTTTGATGATGAATTTGCACGAGATCATGCAGGAGGTTTGGAAAAGTGATCGACGTTAGTAGAGATCTTCTCGGGGCAATTCGAGTTCGCGAACTACGGTCGGAAAAGTTTCCCCGGAATTCGGCGCTGCTGCGACCGGGTACGCGATAATTAAGAATTAATGCAAGTTTACCCGAATCGATATCAAAGGGTTACGAGACCGTGGCACGACGGGTAAAGCGGAGAGAGGGGGTGGGGGCACGAGTCAAATTTGCATTTAAAGCGGACCGTCTTCTTGACACTGATATATCCTTGTCTATATCGCAGTTAAGATCGAGTTTATTTATAGCCAGGCGAGGCGCGCGCGCGGACCACGAAGAATAAAGGAAAAGGGAAGAACCGGTGGAAGATTCTAATTTAAAGTCCGACACCTTATTTCGATGCAAAACCGCGGTTAACACTCCCGACCCTGCAATAATCTCTCGCCCGCCACCGGAGAACCGACGACAAATTTTGTGGTTTCAAGCGCTTTCATTAAGAGTATTTTATATTCTGGACAAACTAGCTAAAGGATGCGAACTATTTGGCACAAGTATAACCGCGAAAATGAGCCTCCGAGCAGTATAGCCAGATCAGGAGAATTGACTCGAAGTGAGGGGAAAACTTACCCTCTCTCTCTGCTAGTCCCGATATAGTCATGTGACATTGTGACACATGCACGACAGAGACGAAACGCGTCACGTGATCGGACCGTAGCGGAAGCTTGGGGAAATTGCGTTGTAGAAAGGAAAGTGTAGAGTGGTAAACCTTTTTTAATCTGGCGACTCTGCTTCTGAATGCATTGATACTCTCAAATTCTTGTAATATTTTTATTGTTTGAAATTGGACCCACCCATTTTTGCTATGAATGCATAAAATCAGTAGACTAATAAGTTTGGGTTTCGACATTTAAAGCATAATTTTGATTGTCCTATTAACAATAATTCGTTATTAATCCTCAGTATAAACAGTATAGATAGAATGAACTATCTCCTTTGCGGAAAAAATTAAAGATTTTCCGGGAAAATGTTCAACGAAAAATGGGTATATAAATAAACAAAAAATCGCGATGGCGGGCCATGCGGAGCGTGAAGACGGCCGTCGGGAAAACACCGGCTCCGAGTGATTCATAACACGGGCGTCGCATAAATTGCCGGTGATATGTTGGCGCGCAATTAGGGTTTGCTAAATCGGCATTACTAATTAGATTTGGTATACCGACCTCGGCAGGCCGAGCAAGCCGTCTCCTCGCCGTGCGTATAATTGATTCGAGTTTCAAACTAATCTATACCCGGGCTCGGCTCTCTCGATGGTGATCGATAATCATTCGCGAATCCTAGCTCGCCGATCTACATGGTCCTGGGTTAAGACCTCCTCGCCGCGCTCGTTGTGAATCTCTCGAGGGGGATCACTGGCAAAAATAGGTCGGACACGGTGTCGAACGAAGTGCCGCTTTGACCATGTTCGAGGGTGTTTTAGATATTCGTGTACAGAGAGAGATAGATAGATAGATAGATAGATAGATAGATAGAGAGAGAGAGAGAGAGAGAGAGAGAGAGAGAGAGAGAGAGAATTAGGAAAAAGGGGACAATTGATCCGAGATCGATTACTGTCACCTATCCCTTATTTCAGCGTTTCGCAAATGATGTTCCATCTCAAGCGAATAACGGTTCCGTGAAAAATCCGTCGAAATTAACGAGGCGGGAATGACTCCAAAGTTAAACGTTGATTGATAAAAATCTAAATAGTAAACTGCGGATTTTATGCATTTATAATTAAAATGAACAGATCAAACGCAAAACAGTAGAAACATTTGAAGAGCTTAAAAATGCTATTATTTCCAACTCATTAAAGTGATTAAGGAAATAAATAAATGTCTATGTGGATTTACGTATTTTGAAATGAATGCAGATCATTTTTATTTTGCATGTAAATCCACAGTCTACTAATTAGGAATACTATTAGACGATTTCTGGATAAATTTATCAGTAAAGAAGCCCATAATAGTATTAAATAATTACAAGATGTCCAAAAATTCAGAATATTATTTAAAATAAAATTCCCACTGTGAATCTGAGCCAAGTTAACCAGAATATATGCGCCAACAATCAAATAAATTGGGCACTCTAAAAAAAAAAAAGGATTAATTCGAATCCCAATTTGAATTTCGGCGAACCTCGCAAAGATGCTACAAATAATGTGATTGAATGGTACAGGTCGTTCTGATTTCTGGCGAATGAGTTGACCATCGGACCGTTGATCGTCTAGGTTGAAGAGCGATTAACGTGACGAATCGTCGGGTTGGTTAGCCGCAATTTCAATCGGCCGTCCCCGTAGCCGTCGCTAATAAGTTTTATACGCAGACAAAGCGATCGGAAAATCAGTGGCTGCTATTAAAACGTTTGCACGGCTCGCGATAATGCGCCGACATAACGACAGATCATCGCTCTGATCCATCGCCCGAGGACACGTCCAGTCATATTGGTCAATTTATTCATTAGCAGACGTTACGGTTAAATAGTTGACGACACACAATGGATCGAATCGAATCGACAAGATACGCATTCAATCGCGAACTCGTTAACTGTCGGCGATCGAGTAAATAACCGACGATATCATGCCGGCCGAGGGCTTTCGATTGTCAATCGAATTGATTCCGCTGGATATTGCAATTTAACTATTTTATAAGGGGCTCGCATGTTCGTTTAACGCCGGCCGGTCGTTGCGGAATATTACGAGATTAAAGAACAGACAGTATCAGAGTCATTGCGCAACGGTACGCGTCGGTCGGACTCTATTTGCATCTTATTAACACGTTGACCGCCGAATCGCCGTCTTGTCAAATTTTAACTACCCTACGAAAAAATCTAAATTCCCTCAACATACTTTTTTAGCATTTTTCGGAAAAGTTCTTTTGGATTAGGGTCCAAATGGGAGTGTAATATTCAATGATTAAAAAGTGAATATTGCGTGGGTCGGTCCGAAACTTTGTAGGTGTATTCGTATATGTCTAGAGAATACACAAAAATGATTTCATACAACATTTCCCCCTCAATTGAAAGCTACGACATTGTGAAGAGCGCGTCTTCAGCAAAGTTGTTCTGGATCTTGATCCAAATGGATGCGCAATTTTCAATGTTCAGACACTATTGTACACAGCTACTTCCCTTCCATTCCACAAAAGATGTGCGAATAGATATGTCAATATTTTTCGTCCCAGCGCACGAAATGGAACGACCTGCAGATCGATAACGTAATTTCTATAATGTCTGGTTGACCCATTCAGCCCAGCGATTTTCCTTATTTTACAACAAATTACGCCGAGCCTCCGTCACACGAATTTAACCGGGAATATGATAATGGAATATTCGACGAATCGATTGACTTGTATGGTCATCGATGACCGGGCGTTAAATGGAGAGGCCAGCTGTGGCAAACTTAAATTGACGATTCGCCGCGGGTCAATTTTTCGGTTTATTAACTTCCCATTTCCGCTCCTCCCCTCCCCCTCTCTTTCTCGTTGAAGGTTTTCTATCGCGATACTTAATCGAGGGAAATGATTAATCGTCGGGGAAAGTCTTCGGACGCGTCGGCTCACGGTAAAAGTTGATGTTTTCCCTGTTTCAGGGGCAGAATCGAATCTGTGTAGGGTCTGTATCGATTTGTCGCGTTTATTGGCCATTGGACGGTCGGCTCTGATTGTGCGGAAACGGCCAGGTCCATGGAAAAAGTGAACATTAATCGTCGCTGCGATGCCACTTCGGTATATTAGCTTCCTTTCATTAGCCGGCCGCGACGGCGATGATTAATCGTCCTCGAACATTCGATCGGTAATTAATAGGTAGGCTCAACCCATCGACGTGTTTCGTCATTGGGAACCCCTTGTTGAAGTCGGCGTTGCAGAAATCTCAGAAAACGTCTTCCAAGTTCATTTTAATTCCGAACCATTATTCAACGATAGTTGGGAATTAATTTTGAGAAAACAGTTGTGTCTAGTAAACTGAAATTTTACATACATATGTGTTTATACATTCTTGAACTACTAGCACAAATTGTGTGATATTTCATTAGGAATTGTTGGCCCTATTAATTATTTGCTAAAGTCGTCGTTTTAATTCCGAGCCATTACTCAACCTTGTGGTATTTAGGAATTAATTATAAAAAAAGGGTTGAGTCTATACAACTGAAAAATGAACATCTATTTACACATGTTTGAGGGTACTAGCACAAATTTTTGTTCCATTTTTTATTTAAGACTGTGGTAGTTATTAATTATTTTCTGGGGAGGAATCAGACTGGTTATGAAAATTTTTCTTGTTAAAAGGAGCATGTTTGTTAAAGGTACGATCCTGGTAGAAAGGTTTTTATTACGTTCTGAGTTACAGCGATGTGTCCTCTATTAGGATTCAACGAAATCTTGGGCTCGACTCAGACTCTCTAACGGTCTCTAACGCTCGCCTTCAAGCTTACGGAGCTTTTTAACTGTTCCACAAATCGTCCTGATTCGCCGGGGCTGAATTAGCCTTTTTAACCCATCAGGTACTTCTTCGGGGACTCCTTGCGCCCTTGACAAGGTCTCCCTAAACGCGGGGGGCCACCCCGTAAATTTGGCAATGCAGCGTAATTTCCGACGGGCCCGCGGTGCATGACGTGGCCGGCTGTTGCCTATCAGCCAGCCTAGCTTCCGGGTCCCTTCAGAAACTCGAGGTTTATGGTACCCGCACGAGCTGTTTAGGTCTGCGGTAAAAAATCTAATGGCCAATATGTGCCATAACAAAAACTGCTAACAATAAGACGAGTAACGGCTTTCTCAAAAACCGCTGTGAAACAACGGGTTCCATATATTCGCTCGACCATTTGCACGCCAAATGTTGATAATTGTACGTGTCGATGGTCACTACATTTGTTTCGCGCGTGTCAGGATAAATGAATTGGTTAAAACAAATCGGTATTTTTTAATTGAAAAACCAAGATTCCGTTTTTAACGGTCAAGAAAACCAGAAAGAAGGTAACACGAGCTAGTTCGCGATAGATCGAGACCATCGGATGGCACTCGAACTCGTTGAAACGAATATCGGCAAACGGCTTGCATGCTTGCCAAAATAATTACTCGCGGGATAATTCATTTCTGTTAATGTAATTTCAGTGCAATTTCATTAAAGTACCCCGGGTCCTTCTACGAGCATTTATTGCCAGTCGGAATGATCAAGTGGCGGTCAATTATATTTATGTAAAATTTCTTGTTGCTTGCGCGATTTGAAATTCTAATTGTGTTGTTAAATTAATTACGCGGACGGTATCTGTTTTAACTAGCCGTGTTATGGCCAGTGCGATCCCTGAGCGATCAGTATAATATACATGCAAGCGGAATTCATTTGATCGATTGCATCAAACGGAATTGTGCAAAAAGCTGCCAAACGTATGTTTAAAATTTTCATTACAGACTCAGATGAAAAAGAAAGCTGTAGAAAAGCTAACTTTTACTTTCTTCTTCGCAATTCCTTATAATTATAGGAGACGAAAAATCGCGTACAAAGCTAGCCTGGCATCGACCGCTAAAAGGAGGGCAAAAAACGCGTATGTACGGCGACAACAGCTAGGACGCGCGGAGAAGCCGCTCACCGGTGTCAGCGTCATACGAAATAAACATTGCCGAAAGGTGAGCGGCCGCGGAGCGAGTGCGAGAGAGAGAAAATGCGCGTGCGAGAAAGACAACGGCGTAAAAAGCGACGACCGCCAAAATCAGTGTGGCTATGTACACTCATACACGAAAGTATTCGAACGCTTACAATTCTAATATT
>CM052145.1:8227628-8335346 GCA_028454255.1 Halictus ligatus | reverse complement strand
GTTAGAACATTTCAACTTTTGTACGGACTTAAACGTTATAACCTTTGCCTAGAACTTGGCATTGAACTTTGTACGTTCTCAGTTGTTTTTATTAAACTTATTGTTACGCACCTTTAGAACGTTTTTCATACAAACCAGTGCCATTAGTTAAAGTTCGCAACACTAGATCTTGCAAATTTTAATGAATTTTGCGAAACCGAGGCGAAGAGGTTTTTTGGTTGCGAACAATCAGTGTGGAATAACGTTGAAACTTGAACGATCCAAACAACAAATGAAAAACTTCAACGCTGATCGCAGAATTATTACTAAGAGAAATTTAATAAAGTGCAACATCTTACAAATCTAATTGAACTTTGATTCAAGCGACCAAAATCAAGCTAAAAATTAATTTCTAAATATGCACACAGTCAGCGACGTCTAGAATTCATTCCGCTGTCAATGATTTTCTGTCGAATATATTCCCAACGAAATCCGTGCTATAATTAAATTTAATATTTGCTGAGGACGAAAAAATATTATTTTTTAGAATGGTGGAACTACTTGGGTCTCATAGTTCACCTGACAGGACAGCATTGAGCAATGCACAGTCAGATGAACGCGCATAATTACACTCGAGGGATTGCGTCGAGGGGGCTCGAAAAACTTCTAAGAAATGTTGACGATACTTCTTCGGTTCGTCTGCGGGTGCTACAGCAGATTATTTATGAGAAACCCGATCGAGATGTCGCTGCGGGCCGATTTATCATCGCGGCGGCTTTCACGACAATGACTATGCGGAAAGTTGAGGAAGTCAATAAATATTTAACATGTTCGGGTTCCCAGAGCCTCGTGACTGCTTTTTTCTTCTTTTTTTGTAGTATTCATGGCGCGGAGGTTCAATTATTTTCTGTGAACTTTTGACAACGTCTTATCAACCATCTGCTTAAACATCTAGAAAATTGCTGTGAAAAATAGAATACATAAGGCGAAACAATTGAGCCATACCATGAAAACGTAGGACTATTGAATGTTTGGTAGATAAATGAAAAAATAATCGATTTAGTAGTGTAACTGCGTGTAGGATGTACGATGTATTTGGATCTACGAGATCGATTAAGAAAATTGTAATTGCGTTTGGTTCAATTTTTATAGAATTTTTGATGAATTAAATCAATCTTCTTTTATTTGTATTGATTCGAGGTGATGAAATGTCAATGTCATTCCAAGCATTCGTAAACATGTCTTTGGATGCATAATTCAATTTTTTGTGAACTTTTTATTAGCCTAAATAAATCTTCCACTTAAATCAGTTTTATATCATAATCAATTTTAATAAACACTACTAAACGAACCAAGAAGTATTAAGTTGCCTGCAGTCGCCCTAGCATTAACGAACTGTATAATTCAGACCTGCAGTATTTCAACGAAACTCAATTGAACGATCTCGGATGACTTTCCCATCCTTCGATACTAATCAATGCACCGTGCTGTAACGAAGCCCCTTGCAACGGTCCCGATACTACTTAAGGAACAACCGAGTGGCAGCGTCTGACTACTCGCAGTCCGTCACCACTAATTGCGCATAATCGGCCGGACGAAATGAAACGCCCTTAACGAAGACGAGGAACGGGAACTTGGTCGTTCCGCGACAGACACTTAACGAAGAAGAGCCCTGCTCTGTATCTTCCTGCAGTATTCTATTCACGAATTTGCAACCAGTCTGCCATAGGCAAACCCTAGAATAAATCCCGGAGTATAATTCGTGCTGCTGACCGACCTCGAATAGCAGAAGTGGAGGATGCTGGCGACGTTTCAACTTCCGCTGCCCTGGGATTTTATCCGGTTAATGAATCATGGATACTACACTTACAGGTAACCCCCCCTCTCTGTCTGTGTATTCGTGATCGGCATCGTGACGCGTTACCGAATGCAAATTCCACAGGTTCTGCAGATCGTTCTATCGCAATCTTCCCGGAAGCGAACTTTGATCGTTCCGGCTTGTTGCCTCGAAACGTCCGTGACTTATGTATAGAGATCGTCATTTTCTCGAGTGCGCGATCGAAGATCGGGTCTGCGAGCTTTGCATAGAAGGATCTCGTCGATGCAGAAACAGCTCAGTTTCTGGTACGCTATACTCGCAATAACTTTTTTGATGATTCCAGACAAATTACTGAAAGTTGTTTTTTCATGTGGGTCCACATAAAAAATTCTTTAGATGTGTGCCAATTATTATACATTCTGAAAATTTTATTTTTCTACTACACTGGCGTGCAAAATTCAAGCATCAGTTTTTTGTTAAAAAATTTCCCATATTCAAAGTGTTGTAACTTCATTTTGCAATGAATCTAGAGAATTTTCATTTTGCATAAAACTCTGATGATTTAACGAGCATCTAATAATCATCCACTTCGTCCAAGCGATAATCGTCCACAAAAATGATAACCAGCGTTACTTGGCTTGTGGATCACGCGCGAGTTGCAGCACACTGTTCGGAAGCGACTTGTTTGACCCCGTTCTCGCATTTCAAAGCACACAGTCATAAAATAATAGTGCAGCGAGCGTCGTTGTGCGAAGAAGAAGAAGAAGAAGCAGCAGCGACGCGTCGCGTGTCGGTCGACAAAGATTGTAGGGAACTGGGGAGTATTTCAATCACAATAAAATATTCCATGCATATTCAATAAGGCGACTACGTTCGAGACACTTTAAAGTTGCTCCGTTAACCAACAAGTTCTCCGGATCGGGCGTCTTCGCTCGGTGAATTATTAAAGCTCGCGCAAAAAGGACACAGCGTGGAAGAGAGCAGGAGAGAGAGAGAGAGAGAGAGTGAGACAGAGAGAGAGAGAGACAACTCCACCTATTCCGGGTTTCCAGGAGCCGGGATAACGAAATCTGGCATTGGGCATACCTCTCGTTCGGCCATCGATCCCATTTCTGGAATGGTAGCCAGATTATCCGACCGAATGGCCCGGCAGACACATCATCATCGGCGGCTTCTTTGTCTCCGGACGATTCTCCCGATGGGAATTAGGTACCGCTGTCTTTCCGGCGGGATACTAGCGAAAAAGGTTGAAGAAGGACAGACAGTAGACCATGAAAGAAGAACAGAGAGGATGATAGATGGATAGAGAGAATGGTAGAGCAATGAGAGCCCTTCCCTCGGGATGAACCGAGACAAGACCACTCGACCGAATCGTCGGTCGTCGGAGGAGCCAGAAAGGGACGAGGGAAAAGAGCTGTCACGGCGTCTTTGACTGAACAAGGAAGAGCATTTCGAGTAATTATAACCCCTTCCGGCAGCTCTTTTATTCCCCTGCTGAGCCCAGAACCGCATTATTTGCAATCCTTCCCCGCTGCGAGTACAATTTTACACTCCTCTTCAACTTCGTTTCAGAAATCGGCGGAATTGAGACTCCCCCCCCCCCCCCCGCCCAGATACTAGGACCCTAGAAAATCTGAGGAATTGTTTCCCGTGGAATTTTCTACCGTAATTGATTGATTTAATGAACTTCTTGGAGCTGGAAAAACGCGGCTAGAGCAAACAGTTGTTGCAACAGAAAATTTTTGTAATTTTGTCAATGAAGTGAGTTTAAGGCAATTTTATCAGAAGGCAGTTTCATGGACACTTATAGAGCGCATATGTTAAAATAGTTCTGAAATATATTTTTCCATGCAATGAGCACCAATGTGACGTACAAATGGCAAAGCTATTGGTACTCAAGAATGGCATTGGAGCTTCTATATTTGTTTAGAGTTTGCAAGACATCAGCCCGTTTCTGGGCTGCGTAGATTTACATGTTTTTGAACTTTAGTAGTTCAATACGGGCAGGATGTCTAGAATTGTCTAGACATAATGGATGGGTCTGTATTTTGAGTTATTTATTGACCTGATTAACTTTAGCATTCGTTACGGACTTTAAAACGGTCGGAAAAGTAAACCAGCCATACTCCACTGTATAACGATTGACGCATCCCAATCCTACAGTCACCGGAAAGGTGACACCAGTTTCGGGGACAGATAATTGAACATAGGATCTTTCTGCAGCGTCCTGCGAGGTTGACGTAAGAAAATTAAATCACGGAGTCAGTAGGCATCGCACAATTTTTTATAACGCCCCGAAGTGGAGATTGGACCTCTGTCTGTCCCTGCCAAAGGAATGATCTTTTCCCGATTTCTTGGTAGGGATTGGTGCGAGAATTAGAGGCAGAATATTACTAACCTTCGTAAGGTTACGAGCTACTTTGAACTTAAATCTTTGAGAACATCACGGGTCGACGTAACAATAAGAATGGTGGTTTATAATGCAAAGTAGAACCTTATGGACTTTACATTGTAGACAGTACATTTGGACTGTACATTTACACT
This sequence comes from Halictus ligatus, assembly GCA_028454255.1. Classification (NCBI taxonomy): domain Eukaryota; kingdom Metazoa; phylum Arthropoda; class Insecta; order Hymenoptera; family Halictidae; genus Halictus; species Halictus ligatus. Next base: position 8,331,004 of record CM052145.1, on the reverse strand, counting down.
GTACATTTTGGACTTTATATTCTGTGCCTCGATTCTAGATTTTTAAACAAGTTGATCTTGAATTTCATCATGAACTTTGAACTTGTTGGATCTTAGCCTTGATCTTGTACTTTGATCTTGAGTTTTGATTGTGGACTTTGAACAAGTTGATCTTGAATGCTGATCAGGGACTTTGAACTTCTTGGATCTTGACCCTTGATCTAACATCTTGAACTTGAATATTGCACATCTTTATGAATATGATTTTGAACAGGAACTGAACTTTTGGACTATTACAAACGTTATGTCTTATTTATATATAGAATACAGTAATTATTAGTTTTTAATTAGAGCGTTATTGCCTCTGTACCAGTGGCAATATGGACTGGACAACGCTCGAAACAATATTATAGAAAAATGCACTAGATTTCATTGCTACAGGCAGCAACGAAATTTATGTCTTCTTGTTTTACAAAATGTAACATACGCCCTTTGACTAGACACCCATTCGATTAATGATTTTAAGTACTCGTACGAATTGTTTTTCTCTGCCGTCAATTACAAGGTTACCCATTTTTGTCTTGCGCTGTACATCAGCGTTCAGGCCGTTGGCATGCGACGAAGTGAAGGAAAGGGAAGGGAAGGGAAGGGAAGGGAAGGGAGGGGAGGGAAGAAAAAGCTAACCTTTCTCTGCAACCCCGAAACACCGCAATTGCGTTTCTCCAAGTAACAAACCAAACGACACCAATCCCCGGGATCCGCGAGCAGCAAATGCAATTTCAGCTCGAAAACGGGGATCGCCTTCGATACTAATCAGCTTTTGATGCTTTCGCTGGTCGGTGGGCACACGTGCGCCGACGCCGACGCTGACGACGACGCCCACGCTTCTCCACGTCCGTGATCCCACATGCGAACGGGGAGGTGAGAGTAACCTTATTCGGGAAAGAAAAGCTGCAGAGCGCATAGGGAAAATTGAGTTTCGAGTGGCGTCACGTGGACTGCACGCTTCTTCTCGGGGACACTTTACCCGGCGTTCATTCCTTCCCGTCGTTCTCGGTGTGCCTCGATTTTTCTACATTCTTTCGCCTTTTTCCACCGAAGCCAGATGGAAGTTCGACGATTTTAACAGGTCGTGTTTTTCATTTTCAAAAAATCGATTTTTTGGATTTCTGCATATCCAAGTTGTTGTACGGCAGGATTATTCATAGCTCTTCCAAATCAAATTTTTTTTAAGCAGCTCGAGATTGTATTAAAGTGTTCGAATAATTTCAGAAGGATTGGTTCAATATCAAATAAATTCATAAAGATTCGAAGTTGATTGTTCACTTATTCTACTGGGAGCAAATATTATTAATAGACAGCGGATTTTATGCATTTATGGCAAAAATGGGTAATTTAAAATAATAAAAACACTGAAAAATTTTAAAATACTGTTACTCTATTTTCCAGTACTTGATAAACGATACTTTGCACATGTTCGATTAAACACTGTCTTATTCTCCTAGTGATATGGAGACTTTTATCGGTGAAAGTATTAAAGTAGAGACTTAAATAATTATCCTAAAATTTGTTCAGATCTTTTGAAACGACTCACAAGGACAATCCAGAAGTGACATCACCAGATCTTAAAATGATAAAAAAAGTGTCATTCTAAATGTGCTTTTTAAATAAATTAGAAACTGCTCGGCTGTACTCCTTTGCCATGTGAACCAGCTCTAATAATTCCTGAGGTATTCGACCAAGTCTGTTTCGGATCCGAAACTTTAAGGGCTGTTTCACCCCTTGCATATGAACAATAACCGTTAAAAAAATATGTCTAATATTTTTGCAAGAATTATGCCCTCCCAAAGTTAGATTAAGATCTGGTGATGTCACTTCGGCATCGTCTACTTATCAGTGCGGGAAATAAGTATGCCTATGGAGGGTTAAAATTTCGGAATGCTCGTGTTTTATGCGTAGGAACAGAAGCGACGAAATTTCCTGGAACAGATCAATGGCCATCCGTCCCACGGTTCCTAACAGACGGTAGTTCAGACAGGTGCACACGGTGTTGGAATTGCGACGAGCAAGAAATTTTATATTGGCCCGCGTCGGTGCCTTATGGGAGTTACATTTTTATAGGGCGCCCGTTCCCGAACACAATTTCGCGTTGCGCGACGCAAATGCGAAAGGCATCTCAAGACTGTTCCTCCGCTCCGGCGAGTTATAATGCCGGTTGGGAACGAGAATCGTATTGTCTCAACGTGTCGTGGCGTGGCATTTCGTTTGGTTGTGAGAGCAAGAGAGAGAGAGAGAGAGAGAGAAAGAGAGAGAGAGAGAGACCACCGTTTGTTTCTGTCGTCACAGAGTTAATTATTCGAAAGCGATGCCGGGCGATTCCATTTCGCGACGTTAACCGTTCCATTTTCTGCCGTGAAGTTTTGCTCGGTTCCGAAGCAAGAAACGGAACACGCAAACTTTTTCCTTACGATGATTATTGAAAGTGCAAGTTACCGCAAGTTAGCTAAATACAGACACACGAAGTTTAACAAGTTTCACGCGGGTGTTCGTCGAATATTATCCGAGGGACGATTTCTGCGAACCATTCGTTGACGGATCAATAACTGCGAGATCAAATTTTGGGGAATTTTTTCGACCGAAAATGGCGAATACTTGTCGCTAGAGTTCTCTCATCCAGATCTTTCATTGCTTTTTATGTAAGTCAATTTCTCAAATTTGGCTGCAAGAGTATCCGCTCAATAAATATTTATATGCTCTTTGCATGCTTATCGTCATGAAATCATTAATGCTATGATAATTCACATTAATTCATTATTAACTCATATAAAGAAGACCAATGCAGATTTATTCACATCGTTCGTATCAAACTGTTCTTCGTGGTGTATTTTATTTTGAAGCTTGCGATTCCATTTAATGAGCCATCCAATTTTTTATACAGGGGCACACAATGCATTTAATAAAACTCTAGAAATTAAAGAAGCTTCCTTGTAACATTTTATTTGTAACAATCTGCTAAATACATTTGATGCAATTTATTTATTAAATCTCTATAAAATAGCGAACATCGTATATCGCATTCTGTGTTCCATCTTATAAAGTGCATCCAATAGCATTTAACAAAATATTGAAATTTGACAGAGAGGATGCAACGCATTTACTAGATTTCTATAAAATCAAGGACATTGTTTGCCACATTCTGTGCCCCAGCATCTTATAAAGAGGATCCAATCGCGTTTAATAAAATATCGAAATTCCCCAACCGGTATACGATGCATTTAATAAATGTCTTCTTCATCAGAAACGTTCCTTTGTGTCGTATCGTTTGTTTGTACCTTACGGGTAAAACGCAATCGGGTATAATAAAGTATTATAATTTCGGTTGTCGGCCGGCGAAACAAGTATCGTCAACGAACGAACAAATGAATGATTATAAGAATTGTTCGATCGACGAACGAAGTCGCGGAAAATGTGGGGAAACAAAAACTGGAGAGAGACGGGCGTTTCGAACATTGACGTTTTGTGCTGGGATTCCGTGCATCACTTATCTGTCGGTGTTTGCGCGTGGGAATCACGGTCGAGGAAACACTTTATGCAGGCCGGCCGGTTGCAAACGCGGAAAGGATAACAGTGCAACGCGAAACCGCGGACGCATCCGGCGCGCGGGGCGTCATTGATCAATCGAACCATTCATTTATACGATCGAGCTCGAAATCCCCCTGCGCCGACGAAGTCGCACTCTCGCACTCGTTCGCGTTTGTTGCGCACCGCACCGTGACAATGCTAGTCAGGTGCGAATTGAATCCCGGGGCCGAAAGCGGACCGGAAGGTGTTCGTGTGCATCCGCTAATACGATTACCTATTAATCGGGACGTTCTGCCGTCGCTATGGATAACCATCATCCGGAATATGCAACTTTTCCGCAACACGAACTTAATTGCTAACCGTATAAGACATTTTTTTGCTTGAGGGAGTGTTCTGCCGTTTGAGGCCGCTTTCGCACAAATTTTCATGAATTTTCTCAGAAAAATTTATTGGCACGTGAAGTGCGCGTGAGATTTTATTCAAGTGAAAACAATCAATATTACATGAGCTATATATTATTTCATAGAGCCTGTTTTAAAAAATACTGTTAACTGTTTTAGTATTTTTTCAGAAAAATTATTGAATCTTTTGCATTGAGATTTCGCACACGTATTGGTGTTTGAAGTGCATATAAAAGTTTTTCAAGTGAAAATAATCAAAATTACACGAGTTATTATTTTATAGCGAATGTTTTGAGAAATAGTTCAAGTACTGCGTCATTCTACTGACTACCTTTAAATTAGATAACTTCTTATTCGACTGCCTGCAGATTATCACTGTAGTCTTTCAGTTGTTACGAGCCAGGGCTGCGAGCAACGCGAGAGGCCGGCGTAGGCTTATTACCCCAGGAATATGGTTTCAATTTGTACGTGAGGTACGCGGACGAATCCAATGCGAAACTGGGGAACCACTAGGATTATAGACGTCGAGATCGAACCTGGTGCGAAATCAGGGAGCCGCTAGGATAGTTAGTAAGCCTCGTAACTTATATAATTTAATTAATACAATCCGAGTGGATAGATTGTATTGTGTGGAAACATTCAATTATTAGATGAGGATATCGAACAATAATTAAGGGTTTATTGATTGCGCGATTTACCAAACAAGACAAATATTTGTTGTGAATTGAAAGTTGTTACAAGTTTTGTTGTTGGTGTTGCGAATGAATTTAAAGTAAGTACACAAGTAAAGAATTGTTAACTAGAATGTACGGTTTTGACGCACTGACAATGCGGGGTCTAAGAGGAAACTCTAAGGTTAAAATTTGATTGGAAAGGGACTTTAACCCTTACCTCACTAGAATTGACTCTTATGCGTGTAACGTGACAAGTGACTGCACGGTTACTGACCGAAGAGAATAAAAATGAACGGGTTTATATACACTGAAAATGAAAAGGGTGCTCTGTTTATAATTTGATGTCACGTAGGGTCATACTCTCCTTTTTTGTCACTTCTAATGAAAACCAGACCTCAGTTAGATTTTCGTAAAAAGGGGTTAATAGGAGGTTATCTAGGCTATTTCTCTCTCTCTCTCTCTCTCTCTCTCTCTCTCTCTCTCTTATCCGAGACTTAGTTGACGGATTCCAGAAGGGAGTGTTCTAGAAATTTTCATATAAAGGAGTCATACGGTACCTTTTCATAAGTAAAAGGGGGCCTGATAGGACGCTTTTCGTTCTCAGGAAAGAGACTAGAAAATTCTAATCGAAATGAATGTGGAGAAAACTTTTCCATACGTAACACAGTCCAATTTTTAGTCAGTGGACTAAGTCAGTGTCAGGTCAGACACTGGAACATAATCTCACTCATTAATATACTGTAAAATTTTCTGCAAACTCAAAATTGTCTACATTAATAATTAATAAGACAGAGAAATTACATATATATATATAAATGTTATAGACATTTATTTATGTAGGAATATTTTACGGAACTCCTACGTACTGGGTGCGGCGTATCGGGTGAAATAATTTAAGCGTCTGTTTCAATAAAACACTTTATTTAACAACAACTCGCTACCTCGACAACTCATTTACTCGCGACTCTCGCTCTACTAACTGACGCTGTACCGACTGACTCTATCTACCGACTGTCGACTCTATACCGACTATCAGACATCTTTCGCATTCGTCCCTTTTATAATAACGCCCTCTCTCATTCTTCCTCTCTCGCACTCTCATTCTATCTTTATCAGTTTCACATCCATTCGGAAAACTCAAACATTCACGTACGCTCTGCGCTTGGCGCCCCTAATCACTTCACTCTTATCATCGAGACCCAAACACGTCGGCGCCACAATGTCGCGTCCATAGTCACTCTAATGCAATGTCTCATTCATAACCCTACATTTATATAGATATTTTTTCATAATTGTACGCACATGAAAATAATACAACAGCATTTTTAATTCTACTCATTTTGATCATAAATGCATAAAATTCGCTACTTATGATCGCTACTTAATTGGCTACTTAAATGATGCCACGCATGATTTGCTAATTGCGATGCTTTTTTTGTGCCGAACAATGCGATTCTTGCCCCGGTGGAGCAACAGTCTAGCAGTGAAATATTTCACCTAACCACACCGATTGCCACGCGACTATCGCATAGCAAAACCCTAATGGCTTTAAGCCGTGGAGCGTCGCAGTCAAAGGGTTAATAATCGATGGCGAGTACGTGTCCGACCAGTTTCCATCTGTAACTACTGTCGAGGCGACAAATAATCCTTCTGCAGTATTATGCTCGGCACAAAACGCTCTATCATTACTCGCCGCCGCGTTCTAAACCGTATAATTTAGTAAGTTTTTTTCACAACGCGGCATGCTGGCTCCCCGCGTGTATCTCCCGACAAAATCTGATTCGACGCCCGTCGGAGAAACACGGTTGGCATATGCTCCACGAGAGTTTACCTCGACTCGGCGTACTTAGGGTCTCTCGATTATCTCGCGCGGAATCGTGATTCGATTGTGGGAGAACGTTCGCCGCGTAACACCTGTAGCGGAATGCTAATGAATTTCAAGTAGAACATCCATTAACTTATGGTAGAATGTTTGCGTAGGTGTCGCGGAATTTCAACTAACTCGCGGAAGAGATTCGGTTGTAACGGGAGTCCACGACCTGCACGTTAATTCTACCCGTGGGTTTAATTAATTAACTTCGTTTGCTCGGCACACGTCTTTGGATCAAACGGTGGGCAGAGAGCCTCGGGATACATCGTTGTGTATTTTGTTTCCGACAGAGGATTATACTACTGGTTATTTTGCGTATTTGCATCCTGCGTCCAGAGACTTTGATTTCGAGCACTATAAATACGCACTACACTGCGATTTTTGGATACCCTTTCAGTTACATGTATGATAACTAGTCTGCGGATTTTATGCATTTATAGTTAAAATATATAGAACTGAAAAATATTCAAAGCATCTAAAAATACTGTTCTTTAGTTTTCGGCTGATTAAAATTATTAAGAAAAGAAATAAATGTCTATGTGGTTCCTGTATCTTGCAATTAATTCAGATTAGCTTTATTTCGCAGAAAAATTCACGATATAACAATAACAATTTATTTCAATTAGTAGATTCCTTGGTAAACTGTGTGACCATCAATTACTGAATTAGTGTTTTAGATGTTTCTTCCTTGAGCGATGATATAAGAAAAATTCATATTAATTCTGTGCCTGTACAATTCTTTGTATGTTATTTAGAGTTTGCAATTAGAGTATGCAATTGTTGCAATCAGCCGGATTTGTAACACTTAGTTCGTTAATACGTAATATTTTCTAGGACAGTACAGTACATCAGCAAATATTGCAAGTTTCGATGAAATTTGCGAATATTTCGCGAACATGTTCAACTCCTCGACCGAATCGAATTCCCCGACCCAGTACGAGCTTTCGCGCCTCGGCTTTTTTAAACAAATCCTCGATACTTTTGGACACGTTCGAGGATTCCACGAATTCAGCATAATCCCCGTTTGAAAAATATTGGATATAGAGAGCAGTACCGTTCGCCGGGAAGCGAAGGAACTCGAAGCGGGAACGTGCGAAAAATAGCGAACAGTCTTCTCTCACCGAGTGAAATTATTTCACTCTCCGAGAACGATTTTCCACCTACCGAACAAACACTGTCGAACGTTTTCCGCCTTGGTCTCTTCTGAATTCATAATTTCATTTGCGGAGATCAATGGAGTCGATGATCAGCGCTCCATTCCTGAAAGTGACTCGGCGAATATTCTTTTTCGTCACCTGTGCTCTGAAAATTAATTTCAATCTATTTCTACGCAATCTTCAACTCTTATCGACTACATGAAATTAATTGCTATCGATTACCATTTACCATCGAAGATAAACGATATTTCGGTCACAAAGAATCCTTTTTAAATGGCTGAGAACAGAGACTATTTGAATCAACAAATGAGCTACACTTTGAAAATGTTTGAAGTTATGATTTCACCACGAAATTTCATTTACGAAAATATAAAATTAATTTTGCTTAAACAACTGTTCAGAACAGGGACTAACCAAGTCAGCAAAATAATGAAGTATCTTCCAAAAATTATAAATTCAATCACTTCAGGACATTTCATTCAGTCAAATTTCAAATTAATTTTTCGTAAACAGCATTCGATCAACTTTTCCTCAAGTGACTCCACTGGAATTGTGAAATTCATGAAAACAATGGTCAATCGCTTCCCTAATGGGCTTTATTCATCCTGAAGGAAAATCATTTCTATTCCCGATCCAAAAACAAGAAAATAATGAACTCTTCTTAATCTAGGCTAGAAGGAAAAACTCCGCTTTCTCGAGGGAGCGGTTTAGGGCAGCTACACCCGAAAACATGAAAATAATGGTGCGTCCCTTAATAATGTATGGTGACCGTTCAGCCATGGTATTCCTTTTATCTGACAGGGAACAGAGGGTGGACGAGTATCATCGAGAAACCGAAATATCAAGCTGTCGTTGCGTGGAAAACGATTACGGTTGAGCATCGACGGAGGGTCCTCTCGGATTCCATAATATGATCGAGCAAATAAAAGTTTTTCCGTACAGCCTAGGGGGTTGTATCTTGAAATTGAACGGTGGAGATGTAAGATACAACCGCGGTGGAACAGCTTTATCTATTTCGGGGACGATCGTCTCTCTTCCCGCAATGCGAATCGCTCGCGCGAAGTATGACAAAACAATATCATTTGTCCTGGCGGTGATAACGGCGCTCACGTTTTGCTCCGCGATTGGTTAGAGCAAAGATATACCTTCGTCGGGATCGTGGTCGAAACGGCCAACTTGTTACGTGAAATTTTTTCACGAAGATTGTCAGTAGTATGGAAAAGTGTCCGATCATTAGACTGCGGATTTTGAAACAGAATAAAAATTGTTTGCATCAGTTGCAAGAAAGAAGAGCACCTTTTCTTAAAAGCACGGCGGAAGGTACGAATTCAGCAACCCATAATGCGATGACGTCGAGTTGACCTTGAAAAGACCTTTGATAAAACTCAAGGGCACCTTGATATCGTATTAAGTTCTATTCACTCGATGCGTCCTGTAAAATGCTACACTAAACAGTTTTTTGATACAACCACTAGGTACCGAGTTATTTTCGATAATAGTACTTACGAACCACATCGTAGACAAATTTGTCATAAAGAAAAATCAAGTTTTCAGTGGAATCTTGGCCCTCTGAATGTCAACATCAAAATGATCCCGATTTGAACCCGTAAGAGAAAAAGTGATTGTGAGAAAGAGACATGGTGCATCGATGGGCGATAGATCTGGTGTGCATCGTTGCACCGAGACGCATCGGATGCATGTTTGTGGCCACGATGGCAACACGTGGTTCGGGCGGTTCAATTTCCATCCACAGAGAAGCTTGGTTAGCTACTGTCCAGTTCGAAGAAGGGTACGGCGAACATTTGCAATAGGGTAAGATGGAATGGCGAACAAATCGGCGTGGGTACGGAGGAACAGGGGGGTTAGAGTTCTGGGTTAGGTGAAGGAATGCAGGGGATGATCTTCAGACGAAAGCTCAACCGGCGTAAAACGAACCGCAGCTCGGGTATTTTAGCTATTGTTAGCGCGGTCCTTCGGCTTCCCTTATTGCGGCCCGTTCCTACGTGAGTCTAGTGGCTGGTGGCCGCGATCATAACGCCGGGGACGAAAGTCCGGACCAGGCCAGTTGGCACGTTCCTCGGCACGAGGTTTACGATCTTCGTTAAAGGACTCTATGTTCTCTCTCTCTCTTTCTCTCTCCCTCTCCTCGTCTATCTCTCTTTCACTTTCTCTCTCTCTTTCTCGCCCAGTGATCTCGAGAGCAACGTAGTCCGGGGCCCTGGCTTTTGATTTGGATCATCTGTGCCTTGAATACCCTCGAACGAAAGACTGATCTTGCGGAAAATTGAGATTATCGCGGGTTGACCTGGTTCTTTGTAGTCGTTGCGACGATACCCCCAGCCTGACTCTCCAGGCCCTTTTCTCGATGTTCCGGTTATGCGAGGGATTGGATCGCTCTAATCGATCTACTGGGAAATGCGAAAATGTCAGAGACGTTGCTGGAAATTTTGTTTTGGGAACTCGAAGCTGAGGTTTCAACTGCACTGGATAAGTTAACACTCCTACAGCGGGCTATTCTTACAACTATACAGAGTGCCCCAAAATGTTGTATTTCTTTGAAAGGAGCGATTCCTGCGGTGATTTGAAGCAACTTTTCCCGTTACGAAAGTGTTCTCCGCGCCCTAGTTAAGGAGTTATTAACGAAAAACGCGAAACAATCAGAGCGCGGCTACAGCGGCCGGTTTCCGGCTCGGCCAATGCTTATTGCGACCTGTCGCTAAGTCGCAGTCCGTCCGCTATAGCCGCGCACTGATTGGTCCGCGTTTTTCGTTAATAACGCCTGAAAGAAACCGCGGAGAATATTTTTGCAATAGAAAAGGTTTCTTCGAATGACCTCGGGAATCACCCATTTCAAGGAAGTCAACAACAACAACAACATTTTTGGGACACTCTGTATAATTCATGATGTTTACGATTATTCACTACTTTATTTATCAGTTATTCAGTTATTTCTCCATATACAGGGTGAATCACGAATCGTAATCAGTAGAGATTACTCTGTTGTTACCAATCGTAAACAAGCTTTAACGCGATTATAAAAAATTATTTGTCAACTCTTTTTTTATGTTTTTTCAAGGTCAACTTGAATTTTTTGCGAATAAACATATAATTTTTTTACCCTTGTCAATTAAAGGAACATAACTTTTTTTTCATCTGGGTCGAGAAGAAATTAAAAAACTTTGTATTACAAGGAGTATCATATGCTAAGCCGTTGTACGCGTTCCAATGTTGTTAACAAATCGAAATTGAACTTGCGTAGACGGCGAATAAAGGATTGTTCAGCATTTTTTATGGCCTCTACACTGATGACTGAGCATGCATCCACAATATTTCGTCGCATATCTTCTGGTGTTGTCGGAGCATCTGCATAAACTCTTTCTTTTAATGTACCCCATAAAAGGTAATCAACGTTCAGGAAATTTTCTGTCAAGTACTTGACGGGTTACCATAGCATAATGTGCGGGGCAACCATCATGCTGATACCACATCTGACAATGAGTTCGATACAGTATCGGCACTTCATCAATAAGAAATTGGAGCTCATTTTCAAGAAATGCAGCGTACCTTTGACTATTTAGGGTACCATTGATAAAATAAGAACCAATTAATCAGTTCCCGATCATACAATACCATACGCCATACATTAACCCTCCATTGACACTCTGGTCGTTGACGTTCCACTTGTCGTAACCAATAAGGATTTTCTACCGATCAGTAATGGAAATTTCTGCAGGTTACTTCACCATGATTTGTAAACGTCGATTCGTTCGTAAAGTGTACTTTATCAAAAAATGAAGCTTTAGTCTGGAGGTGTTGTAATGCCCACTGACAAAACACTACACGATTATAAAAATCATTTCCATGAAGTGCATGATGTAACGACACATGATACGGATGAAAACGGTGACGATGAAGAATACGCAAGATACTTGAACTAATCTGTGGATTATTTGCCACTGCATCTAACACAATACGTTCATTTGCATTGTTCGTTTTACATTTTGGATAATTTTTCTTTCGCGGAAGTAAACTACCAGTCTCCTGAAGTGTTGTCAACATCCGCTCAAAAATGCATCGCGAAGTCTGATGTTTATCGGGAAATCGTTCAGCGTCTAAAGTGAATTCTCATTACGAGTCAGTGCTAACCTTACAATTTGGAGTCAGTGGAACTACCCACACAATCGCGGTGAGGGGCCGAGCTCGAGAGCCGTCTCTCGAGCTACGTGCAACATTGTATTGGAGAAAGACATTTTGTCAGTCTTCTTTCACTATCCCTTAGTAGTCACAGGATTTTGTGACTTGTAGACGGACATGACTCTTAGCTTTTCACCGTGCCCTGTGTATTTCAAATGCGACGCTCGGCGACAATCTCAAATTTCGTCTCAAAGTCAGTCGCCAGAATGGCGCAGCTGACTTGTAAGGAGAATTTACTGTAACTGTTGAGCTAACACTGAATTACGCCGGCACTCCCCGTAAATCAAAATCATCTCCAACTTTTCGTCGATACTGTAACTCATTATTAGAACCCGTACGCTCACGGATACCGCAAAGACTACTAACGGACATGCTTGTTCAGATATCATTTAGATGTGTTCTAATGTACAGAACGAAATATTTGCAAACAGTAGGTCAGAACAAATTTCGATTTGTCAATAACTTTGGAACGCGTAGAACGGCGTAGCATATGATACTTCTTGTAATACAAAGTTTTTAAATATTTTCTCGACCCAGATGAAAAATCTTATGTTCCGATATTTATCGAATTCGTTTGGAAATCCTCTAACAGATAGGCGTAAAAAAACTATATGTTTTTGATCGGACTGTTAATAACAGAGTAATCTTTACTGATCACGATTCGTGATTCACCCTGTATACTCGTTTTCTTAGTACGCACCAAAGTCCCCAGAAATTTCAACGGTCCGTCGATACACATTTTTCTATTACAGTATAATGTGACATTCAATAGTGAGGCACTCAAGTAATACCAATTATAAATTATTTAAGTAGCACTAGACATCGTGTGTTCGGTCAAACGATTACAAGATATTCTTTATAACTGATCTGCTAAAATCTGTAGTCAGTAGGAATAGAACTGTGTTTGGTTAAACACTGCTATATGTTTTTACGAGCCAAGGGTCAGGACAGTTACCGCGTAGATGTTAACTAACTTGCCGTGAATAACGGAGGTAGCGGTTAAAGAATTGATTCGAAAGGGACTATGAACCCGATCTCACGACGCGTATCGCTCGGTTTTCAGGTTCATACTAACCCGTTTATGAACAAACTTGGACCCTTTATATAGTCCGATTTTGTTTAGAAGACGGCAGTGAGGGTATGGAAAAATCTGGAAGGCATCCCTCCAAATTTTCCCACATGCGTGCACCTTTTCCTAATGTCGTAATTGTTTATCATGGCATATGGGCCGGACCTCCTGCAGGGAAAAACATGTGGTTTCAAGAATGGAATAGGAAACTCACGTAAACAAAGTCTCAATACGTAACAATGTAGAGTATGATTTATCGATCATTTTAATAAAATGTTTTGATTGTTTTTATGTAATGGATGTTTTATGAACGTTCGTAATCTGGTATTTATGGAGCGAAATGTACGGGCAAATCCTTGACAATTGATTTAGCCGGATAATGTGCGTCCTAACGGGTATTTATGAAACTCAGGATTTAGCATACAACATGAACCTCCGCCGTGTATGTCAATAGCATGTACGCGATACAAATTCCGTAAAACTGCTAATACGTTTGACGTGTACAAACATATGCCCGCCGTGGCCCTATTTGTTCAACGTTTTGTAATCAATCCAGTAATTAAGCGTCGTTATCCGATGCACGGATACGTAATTATTGGCCGGATATCAATTTAAACTAGTTATGAAAATAGCTTGCCAGCATAAATCAACGACGCGATGGCTATCAAGATTGTCCTAGTGACAGCTGGCGCGTTTGTCAGGCCTGAAATAGGGAATATTATATTAAATTAGTGTCTATAATTGCTGATATTATTAATCATTATTAGTAATATTAATATTACTATTATGAGTCCTGTAAATTGCTGCTTACTGCAGAAATGTTACCCCTACAGGAAAAATACTGTTCTAAACTTTTGTTATATTTTATAATTTATAATTTATTTTGCAAAAATAGACTCTCTTTGTTATTTGTTTGTAATATACAGTACATTCGCATACAGTACGGTCTCCGTATAATGCGATCAAACAATTTCTTCAGCGTGTTAGACAGTGACGCGCCGTGTAATGGTAACAAATTAATACGTCGGCTGAAGGTAAATGTAAAATAATTACAGAGTCAGAGATAAAATGAGATGACATGAAAATACAACTGTCCAACCGTCCATAAATAACAAAACAATCTATAACACACGCCCGTATTTTCAGTAGCGATAATAAATGTGTCAAATCGAGACGGCTAAGCGTATTGTATTTTACTGAAACTCGTGGCTTCATGCATCCTGTTTTCGAAACCACGAAGTTTACATTTCCAAGCTCGCTTGACAAGCCAAAAAATTTCCCAACGGCACCGATAAATCTTTTGCAGCCAATCCGGTGCACGCAGAGACTCGACCAAGAGACTTACCTTTGGTTCTGACAGGAACTTTCACCGGCGTCGAAGTAGAAGCAGTAAATCGTCTACGACCCGTTTAGGATAGCGTTCTACACTCAAACTTTGAAACGTCAAATATCTCGGAAAAATATGAATGGTTGGAAAACGTGTATTACACAAAAGTTGTACAACCTGGACGATAGAATACCACAATCTGTGGATATTTTACAAAAACTGAATCGTTGCAATTTCTTTTACGTTCATGGAGAAACTATGGCATTTAAATGGCAAAAATCAAAGTGTACTCTAAGAACGAATAATCGTGTTAAACAGTGATTAATGCAGATTTGATGCATTAAGACACTGCTGCATTATTTAAGACTCGTTAAAATTATTAGAGAACGAAATGGACGTGTATATAGCTGCTGTAAATTGTAATTCATGCAGACAATTTTTATTTTGGAGAATCCTAATAATTAATTTCTTCCGAATTTCATCCGAACTGATTAGGGAAAAAATATAAAAATGCAGGGATAACGTGTTCCAGTGGTAGGATTAAAATTCAGTGTTTCTACGAGTAATTTATCTGCCACGTGACTCGAATGTCATTTTTAACAGGTTGTCGGCCGCATGATCCTCGTAATAAGATTTCAGCCGCCATCGGTCTTTAACGTTCGCGAAATTAATGCGATTAAACGCAGGCCCGGCCATTTAAAGGCGTCGGCCCGTCATTAAACCTCGAGTTTCCTCGACTACCTCGTTAAGATTTTAAGATCCAGATCCTTCTCTCTCTCTCTCTCTCTCTCTCTCTCTCTCTCTCTCGCTCTCTGTGTTACTCCTACGCCCAGGGTTTCTCTTTCACAGATGAAATAACTTTTACTTTTTCAGCCGACTAACTGGCTGCCGTTTTTTCTGCCCGAAGGGGTAAAAGTATCTTCTGCGGCTGTCCTCGCGATTATTTTCCATTATTTTTCTGGTGAAAGTTCATTCGTTTCCATCTGCCTGTATTGTAATATTTGCACCCACAATTACGAGTTTTAACGATGATTATCTTCGGTGTTGAAGTTTTAACGAGGAAACTGTATTCTGTTTGTTTTATGTGCAAATCGTACGTTGCGAATATTAAGTGTAAACGATGTAGCATTGTTTTTTGATTTACGAGCTTCGTCATTTGTTATGACACTGTTTGCTCATGAGTGTTTTACCACTTTTAAGTGAATTAGGTTTTCTTATGAAGTATTAACGATAACGTGTTAATCGCGAACAAAGTAGCTGTGGCATACTTTATATTCAGTTTGCATTTATTTATTTATAGAACTTGCTTCAGAGTATTTCATGAAGGCTTAGAACTGGATTTATTCTCTTAATAATTTTAATAGAGTGTAAGTAAATGATGTACGATTAATAATGTTTTTTCTGTATTTCCTACATTTTTGTCATAAATAAGCTTCATCAATTTGCAGCGTAAATGTAACAATGTTAGTCTGAAAAATGTGAAAAATGTGAAAAATGGAGAAGGAGGAGAAACAGAAGTGCGAAATATTGGAATAACAATTTTTGTAATTATTTTTCCCTCGCTGTTAAATTTGTGTATGAAGGTAAAAATTTGCATAAAGTCCCGCAGGCTGCTAAGCATGCAATTTGCTTCTCACACTTGTCAATCTTTTTTTAAAAATTAACTGTACCGCATATATATTGCTACAAATTTTTCATATTATTGTCGCTAGTGAGTGCACGAATGCATTTTCTTTGCAAACCCGTTCATTTCCATAAAAGTTCGCAGTCCGACTGCGCCAAGCACATGATTCACCGTTTTTTAATTAAACTGCAAGGACTCTATGAAGTTATTTATGATTTATTTGATCGAGTATTTCATTCTATGGGGTAGTATGGCGGCCCCCGGATGTCTGTCAAGTAAGGGTTAAAAAATGATCCAGCTGAAACGAGCTGTACGGCGAATTAAACCATTAATCAACCTTTAATCTCTGCCAAGCAAACCTAAAACGAAACGGTGTTTCGAAATAACAAGTAAATATTTGAAAAATCTGTACACGAGACTCCGCGGCCGCGGTTAATTGCGTTCGAAAGCTCCGGACATGGTTACACGATAAACCAGGGAGTGCTTTAACTGGTTCTACGATTTTTAATTATGTCGAGTAACCTTCTTGCTGCTACGAATGTTACAGAAAATTTATCAGAATTTTCGCGTATTTATTTATTTCAATTTATACTTTTCCGGAGTGGATCAATTAAAAATTGATTCAAATTATAAATTGATTTACTATAAATTTGATGCACAGGAAGCTGCTACATTGATGCTGTGCATATAACTGTAACTAAACTGCGGTGCCTTCTGGAAAATAAAAATTGCTCAGTTGTAAGAAATAGTAGCTGATCTTTCTTTTTTTTATTAGATTATTAGATCTATTAGATTTATTAGATCTATTTTAATGTTTCTACTATTTTAAATTGCACCAATTGGTTTCAATAATAAATCCACAAAATTAGCACTACAATTATACAATTATAACAGTGTTATTCAACATTGTTGGAAAATTTTGGATGCTGACATAATGGCTAAACTGTCGAACTTACCTGTATTGCATTAAATTTGTAATACTGGATAGGACAGTTGTCTACAAACCGGCGGAGCTTCGTTATCTAACGACACAGCAGCGGATTTAGAGTGGGACACCTGATTTCGACGGGGCCCCGTATAAGCCATAATAAGCCGTAGGCTCTAAGGGATCACGAATGCCTTATCTTGCTCGGCTTACGAGTGTCTTTGGGTTTCTAACGTCTGAACCCCGGTTTTAAGATGTACGAGTTGGAGCATTGAACCTCATGAGTTTCCTTTTATGATGACCGAGTCGCCTGCTACCCAGTCAAAAAACAACCTAAAATCGAAATGAGGTGAAAATTATTTCTGTCGGGACGAGTGAAAAAATTTGTCTATTTTCTGCCACTTTTAAAAGTCGGAAATGATCTGATTCTATTCAAATACAGTGGGTGATCAAATTATTAGAACTATATATTTGCGCGAATAATTTTAAAATCCTAAGAAAAATTACCCGCTTCTACGTCCGTGTGCTAGCCTATCGGACCCACTCAGTGAAAACCAACATGGCGGCGCCCTAACCGCTT
The DNA here is from genome assembly GCA_028454255.1 of Halictus ligatus. Classification (NCBI taxonomy): domain Eukaryota; kingdom Metazoa; phylum Arthropoda; class Insecta; order Hymenoptera; family Halictidae; genus Halictus; species Halictus ligatus. The sequence continues at coordinate 8,313,622 of CM052145.1, read as the reverse complement.
AAAAACGCTTAATATAACTACAACGTTATTTCTCCATTTTCCACTGGCAAGCAACCCCACGCATCCGTCACGGATTGGTCAGGTGACGTGATGCGCGCATCTAATTCGCGTTGCGTTTGCGTCCGCATCGTAATTAACCCGGTAATGGCAGAGAGAGGGTAATTGTATTCCCCTTACTTTGAGTCAGTGAACTCCGCCATTAAAACTTGCAGTTTTGGCATTTTCTCGTAAAAATCTATAAGATTATACAGGGTGTTTCACCTGTGAAGAAAGTATCAGAGGAAAACATTAGTTGGTTCAGAGTGGCAAATATTATGATAGGCAAAAAGATTTGTTCAAGGTTATATTATTGAGATTTCAAGGTCATCGAAGTTTTTTTTAAATGGATTGATATATTTTTATTATCTCTGCACTATAGCCGAAGTCAATACGAATTCAACGATCTGTAATATTATGATCTTCACGTGACCTTGCGTCTAATGTAACTAATGTTTTCCTCTGACATTTTCTTCTATTATAAAAAATAAGCGAGATATTTTAGATGCTCGAGTTAGGTGAAACACCCTGTATAATCAAAACTTGAAAATTTTTGGTCCCTGTTGAAATAATGTAGTCACATTGTAAGTAAAACTCACATCCGGGAATGTCGGGGCGTAGGCGCAGCGTCGCTTTGGATGTTACAATGTAACAACTTGAAAATAGACTAATGGAGTGTGCGTCATACGTCGAAATGACGATCGAAGGAAAAATGACGATCGAAAGAAAAATGACGATCGACACGAGACGAGAGTGGGGAAGACGTTATTTGCACGTCCACCCAAGAAACAGTTCGATAGAAGAATCGGTTTGGTCAGGACATACCTGGTGCAACTAATAAGTTCGATCAAAGAATCGGTTTGGGCAGGACATACCTGGTACAAGTAATAAGTTCGATAGAAGAATCGGTTTGGTCAGGACATACCTGGTGCAAGTAATAAGTTCGATACTAGAATCGGTTTGGGCAGGATATACCTGGTGCAAGTAATAAGTTCGACACAAGAGTCGGTTTAGGCAGGACATACCTGTTATATATTATATATTAAGTTCAGGATTCCAAGTTTTTATTTTATATTAAAGTTCCTTTATTCATTAACGCTGTGCTTTATGATAGAATATAACACCATTCCTATCATATCCTCGACAGTCCCCCAAAGTGAAGTTTAGCCGCTCGCTGTAACAGCAAACTAATTGAAATTTCTCATATTCGAACCAACAATAAAAGCTGCCACCTAAAAGGATTCGGCCAAATAAAACAGAAGTTCACAGTGCCGAACAAAAAACCGAGATTCCGTGGAAAATAAAGTAAAAAGTTTACGGAGGAGTTAACTCGTGTCCCTCTTAGCGTGCACACGTTAGCCGTCAGTGATATTTCTTTCCTGCTCTGGTCGCAGCCTTTAGCTCTTCCCTTCCTCGCTAGTTCCATCTAATAAAGTTAGAGTACTCTGTTAAATCGCTTCCCGGTCCCCGTCGTTTCGAGGATCTCTGTAAATAAAATTAGCGCACGCTCGAAGTATTAAATTGTCGGTGTGTCTGAGCGACGAAAGCGGGTACGAGCAGTGTGTCTCCAAAAAAAAAAAAAAATAAATAAAAAATTGTAGTACGTGGATTCTACGGAGAGAGATAAACGAACTCCTAAAATGACGTTCCATTACGGGGGGAAAAGTTCTCGCGACCCTATGGAGCTATGCGATACCCATGAAAATTTGACACGTGCTGCAGCTTCTACACGCTTCCGGCCAACGACGCGGCAGAATTCGTTTTAACCCGTGAGAATAAGCTCCAGCGACCTTCAATATGTACAATTTTATTCCGATATAAGACGTCGCTTCTTATTTCGAAATAAGAAACTTGCTATCCTCTTTTCTTCTTTTGAAGTTATCAACCAACGACAGACATCGCTGAAGGATTGTATCGCTGATCGGCCTACCACTTTATAGTTTGCCGCTACATTTATTTGACTCTCGCATATTCTTCGTGTCCACTCTCGGTCCACTCGTGAACAAAGTCAAGCCGCATAGGTACCCTCATTGGAAATACGATGAAAGCCGGATTCAAGCCATCGTCTTATATGTGTAGGATTATGAATGTTACACCGTATTAGAGTGATTGTTTAGAGTGACTGTGGACGCAACGTCGCACAGTGGTGCCAAATGGCCAAAAAGCGGCAAAAAATCTGTAAAAACGAAACTATCCAACGAATTTGTTTGAACATTATTGGAAACTAGAACTAGAGTCCATGCGCCCTCTTACGTTGAGTGGTTTTGTACTTTTGTAACGTACGAATTTGTTCGTACTCTCACTCTGTGTGTAACCGCCGCGCGTGTAGCATAGACCTTAGAAATAAAGTTCTCTTTCATTGTAAATTAAAACCGCGCCTATTAATTTGCTTTTACTAACAAAAATTTGTAGAGAGATTGCTGCAGGTACAACACTTATTTGGCAAAAAAATTTGTGTAAAAAGTTGTTAACATAAAATCCCTGTTTTCTGCCCATTTTTTATTTATGGAAGCATACAACAAATACTTTAATAGATTTTGGTCTGGAACTAATCGTTTTGCCGAGGTGTAATATTTATCTAACTTTGTGCAAAAAATCATGAGACCCTTTCGCCGCAATTTAAGTTTAAATATCAACTTTCAGAATTTCCAAGAATGAATCGTGCGGAATTTACGATTATTTGATGTTTCAGGTGAAATTTTTAAGGGTTGTATATCGGATAATAAAAAAAATGTGACATTCATACATATAAAAAAATATTTGATAACAATTTTTTATATTAAATAAACAAAGTTTTCGTTTACTGGACCACTGTCCAGTGATTATTTAGAAATAATTTAGAAAAGAACTTTAGAATTATTTAGAAATATTCCTAAAAAATTTCACCTGGAACATCAAATAATCGTAAATTCCGCAATATTCACTCTTGGAAATTCTGAAAGTTGATATTTAAACTTAAATTGCGGCGAAAGGATCTCATGATTTTTTGCACAAAGTTTGATCAATATTACACCGTGCCAAAACGATTAATTCCAGACTAAAATCTATTAAAGGATTTGTTGTATGATTCCATAAATAAAAGATGGGCAGAAAACATAGATTTTCGATTAGCTCATATTACTTAATGCTGACAACTTTTTACAAAACTTTTGCCAAATAAACGTTGTATCTGTTGCAATCTCGCCAGAAATTTTCAAACAAATTCGTTTTCGTTTTTATAGATTTTTTGCCGCGTTTTGGCCATTTGGCACCACTGTGCGTCGTGGCGCCAACGTGTTTGGGTCCTGCGTGAAAGGAAGTCTGTTTTGGCCGAAGTGTGAAAGAAGAGTGTTTGGTTCTCGGTGACAGGAGTAAAGTGTTTAGGGGCGCCAAGAGCAGGGCGTACGTGACTGATTCGGTTTACCGAATGGATGCGAGACTGATAGAGAGAGAGAATGAGAGTGCGAGAGCGGAAGAATGAAAGTGGTCCTTAGATAAAAGGGACAAATGCGAGGGATGCTGTGTCGGAAGAGCAAGAGTCGCGAGCGAGTGCGTTGACGAAGTACATATTCAGTATTGAGTTGTCATTGAGTATCGAATTGTCGAAAGAGAATAAAGGACTTTAGCGAAATCAGTGTCAGATCACTCCACCTGATACATCACACTTAAGATGTAGGAGTTTCATTAAAATATGCCGACATATGGGAATAAAACTATATCGGTGTGAGTAAAAAATAACTCCAGCATAGACCTAGATCTCGCAGGTGTCCGAGAGTTAACATGCGTAGTGTGCCAGCGAATGCGCGTTGAATCCGTAATAGAGCGAACGAATTTAAAAATATTGATGTATTATATTCGTCTTGTTGGAATTATTAAAGAAAGAATGACAATTTTATTCGGGCCTTGTTTCTTGAAATTGATGCACACAATTTTTATTTTGTAATTGTTTCTTGTAACTAGACAGTAAATTTAATACAATTTGCAGCAGAAATTGTTGAAGGAAACTCGTAAAGACGTCGCATTTGAGAATATTCTGACATTATTTCCAACTAATCAAAATTATTGAGACCGTTTTAATCAAACTTCCACTTCATACGATTGACCAAGAAAATTTTTTAAAATTTCGCAGTCTGGTCGCAGACATTTGATGGTGTGTCAGATACATTTTTTCACGATGAGAGACGAATCAAAAATTGCAGGTGGCGGGACCGCGCCCCAGCCATCTAATATATTGCGTTTACCTAGATTGCCGAGTTCACCTTTTGAACTTTCGCCGTGGCGTCGTTGTAACTCAGCAATTAAGCTGATGCTCGATCCAATTCACGGTGTCCGAACTCACGGCGAAGTTCCCGTGGCGCGGCGTGTTCAAAGCGTGCACGAGCGACGGAATCCCATCCAATTCATTGAAATTCATTAGAGACACCGTTGAAAGCTGTTTGGGACCATTCGTCGCTTTCGCTCGATAAACGCCGCGGCGAAATAAAAACACCATGCTCTGTGTCCTGTGTCCTGGGATGGTGTAAAGTGGCGTTGAACTATTACGCCGCGTGTGTTTCACAATACCACCTCCACCGATATGTTTGTTTCTCGCCGTCGACGGTAATTAATCACGGACGTCCGGCGATCTGAAATTGGATCGCTGACATAAGCGCGGTTTACTTTGAAAGCTGATCCTCTGGGAACGCCGTGACCCACTTTTATACAGGAAACGGTCCTACTGACTCCTTCGAGGACGAACTAATCCGAATTGTAAGTCTCAACAATCTAATTAACATACTTGGACTAAGAATGGTCATTAATACAATTCCGACTACAATTTTATGTTTACCTATTTCGACTTATTTTTTTTATGTTGAATCACTCCTCAAAGAAACAAATTTATTAAACAATTTCTACCATACTTGGACTAACGATCTTCATTAATACTATTTCGACTTATTTTTTTATATACAATCCCTCCCCCTCCCCCGTCTTCACCCAAAGAAATAGATTTATCGAAAATTTTTTCTTTAATCCATATTTGCAGTCTCAATCAACTTTATTTATAATTTCAAAAAGTGACTTTTGACTTCTTTGGTAGAAATAGCGTTAAAATCGAATTTTTATAGTATGCTGTACAGAGACTGGACGGGAAAATATTTATGTTTTGAACACAAGTATATTTCTTCCTGCAATATTATTTATTGTCTTGCTTCTAAGGATGAAACGATCGACGATGCAGTAATAAATAAACGAAATTCAATGGCAGTGACACGCTAATCATTGGACAGGGGACACAACGAAGAATCTCTGTCCGTTCGAAAGCAAAGTTCGACGAGTTCGTCATTTTTTCCGAAAGTCCCCTGACCGATTGGAATGAAAAAAAGGACAACAATGGGAACGGCAACGAGTGGTCGGTCAGGAGCGTCGAACCGAGTAATTCGAAAAATTCATCGGTGCCCTGGCGAACGGTCAAACAACATCGGTCGAGCATCCTTTCGACGGAATACAATATGGCTGGCGCGGGACAACTCGGCGATACGCGCTCGACAAACGCACGCTGTCGCTCAAAAACCATTCAATCGCTTCTCCGGTAATCACTGGACATTTCGGGCCAATCAAAATGACAGGCACAAAACATTTTCTGACTTTCTATAGACCTCTCCCTTACAGATTTTACAGATAGTAAGTATTTTTACATTTTATGGAGAACTCGCGCTGTGCCATTTTATATAGCGTCCACATTTTAACATCTCTATTTCTAAAGTTTCATCTAGATTTTTCACGTTGAGATTTTATACTCTTTGAGATTTTTTATATAGACTTTACAGTTCGAGATTTTATAGAAACTTTACAGTTTAAGATGTTGTACAGATGTTGCAGAGCAAAAGATATCGTAAAACATTGTAAAAAATCCGGTAATAAAAAAATTGATAAATTGTATCAGCTTGTAATGCTTTTTATTTCGTTTTCAAGCGAACGGCACGGTTGATTAGGCGATCGAATTTGTATTCAGTCCCAGTCTCTCGGTCGATTCGTTTATCAAGATTTACACGCGTACTATAAACCTCTGCATGCTAATTGTCACGCTTCGCAGGATTTTTTCAACACGTCGATGTTTAAAGGTTCGTATTCCGAGGAAATGGAGCGGGTAGGATCATCAAAATCGAAACGCTGGATTATTTAAATTATTACTGAACTGAAAATTCACGGCACACTGAAAAATTCACTCTGCTAAAAAGCTTCCATACACCGGAATTTTGATTTCGTTTTTAATCTAATGGAAGCCTTCAAAGAATTAAATATAGTGTATTTTAAAATATAATAAAAGTAAAATAATAAGCCAGTTGAATTAACTAGGTGATTTAAATTGTTATTTTATATTTTATTCCAATGGTTTATTCCAACGCGAATAAGCCTGCTCTCGATTGGTCCATTAAGATTTGCATGCACGCAAATCCCAGCAGTTTAATTATTCAAGTTTGAATTGTCTTAATTCCTCAATTTGTATGCGTTCGAAAAACTCGAGCAAGTCGAGTGTGAAGACGAAAATCGCGTTGAACTCTGGCGACTCGGGATCGTTGCAGCTTCCCCAAGGAAGCTGTTTTGCATTTTTGAGACACGGCCACGAATGTTTTGCGAAAAATCTTCCTGGGATCTCAAAACTCTGTAATACGATTTACTTCCTATAGTTTCCGCACCTTTTAACTGTTTGCATAATGAGGGAAATTCAACCATTTTTTAAATATACAAAATAATTCTTCTGTAACAAATCTATATACATATATACATCTTACGTTATGAGATTTTTGAATAGTATTTCCTGAAAAATTGATTTCGATATCTTCAAGCATAACGTGGCAGCCCTCTTTGTTAAACACATCGTAAAGATCATACAAAATTTTTTTCGCGAATACGAATTTAAAGATCGAGGCTTTCCCGTTATAAAGATTTTTATTAAAATTGGTGTACGATCTTTTTTGGGCTGTTTTATGGAACAAAGACGAGGACCAAGGTTGGTCGTGCAAATCCTACACAGCGTACCTCATATTATTGCAATGTTGGTAGTACATCTTCCATTTAAAGTTTATTAACTCGACCAAAAAAGAAACAAAAATCGTACATGAAATTTTAAGGTATCGTTTTAAAGAGGAAGCTTTAATCATGAAATGTATGGTAGGTTCAGCCACGAGAAAAATGTTTCAACGTTTTTACAGACGTCCCGATATTTAACATTTTTTAATAAACCCGGAAAGGGTTGAAGCGATTGCGTTTGTAGGTACAATACGATCTTTGTTGAAACGAGAAAGGAAGAGACAGTAGGAGGGAGCAAGAGAAAGAAAGTGAGAGAAAAATTCGCGGACAAAGTGTGTCGTGAATCATAAATTGGAAAAACGGCTGGAGAAGTGTTTCCCCTCCATTATTCGCCGACGCTTCTCGTCGTTAAGCTACCGAGCCACCTCATTTTTAATGCATTAAAATACGTCGGAGGAACAAGCTGACGGGAAACACGAATTATACAAGAATCTATCAGGAAACGATAGAACGTTGAAGCTCAAAAAAAGAGACATTGTTGAAGAAATGGAGAGTAGAGAAAGTGGAGAGTGCGAGAGAGAGAGAGAGAGAGAGAGAGAGAGAGAGAGAGAGACGATCCGTGTCGAGTAAAGCTGGGTCGATGCTGAAGCACACGATCCTAATAAAACCGTGGCCGGGAAAATATTTAGGCTCGAGTTTATACGAATAGAATGGCGAGGTAATACCACTACAGTTATTCATGCCCTGTCATTCTGTTTCGTGTTTAATGCGTCCATCGTAGTGTTAGTTAATAAGAAAACTTTGCTGTTCATTTGACGCCGGAACTGTACACATTGTAGAAACTCGCATGACTGCGGGGCATTATGCGTTTATTACCGGTAATGCCGGGCTGGTGATGTTTGTGCAATTTCACGGTTTTAGAAACTAATTCGAGGGAACGAGAGAGAGAGAGAGAGAGAGAGAGAGAGAGAGAGAGAGAGAGAGAGAGACAAGATTCGCAATTTTCGCATTTTTCACGTGGGAATCGAGATTTTGGAACATTTCAGCGAGTGATTTGTATAGTCGGGAAATTTTACGCTTGGAATTTTTCGAACTGGAAGTTTCGATTTTTCAGTATTGACTGACCTTTTGAGGAATATCAACATTTTAACGATTCTAGACTGCATATATACATAAATTGTTCGACTTGCAAACATGTCATTATGTACAGTAACAAAAATAAGATTATTGACTACTTTATTTTATAAAATGTAATTACTTTATAAAAATAACAGGAATGTGTCTATCCAAATTTTCAGCCACTCTTAAAATAATATATACCCCCAGAAAATGTTGAACTAATTGAAAATATTAGAACTCGTAATTTCGACGCACCAAGTGTTAGATTAAAAATTGAAGGTTAAACGTAGAAAAATGCGACCTATCTGACTGAGGTTTTCATGCGTCTAAAATCGCGAAATGAATAAATTAGAAGCTCAGAGTATTTTGCGAACATTTCGCCGGCGAAAGAGCCTACAACACAACAGGCCCTCGAAGCGATCTTGGTTAACGTGGCTAGTCCCAGCGAACGGATTTAGGTATTAAATCTTTTGTCGTATCGCGGAAACTCGTTAACCAGGAATCGTAAGAATTTCGAGCAGCCGTAGCCGTAGCCGTCTGGAGCGTAATTCGCGTGCAGTTTCGCATGGATTTCGGCGTAACGCGACGAGGATTATATATAAGTTACACACAGAGTCCCAGACATTATTTGGAACAAACGCGAACGGGTAATTGCGATTCGGCCGGGCACGGGGCAAGATTGTCGGCCCCGATATCTGCGATGATTACGTTCGCCGTTATATCTCCCAGACATAATTGAATTCGCGATAACATCGCCGATCTTGGTCTTCTTACCAACGTCACGAACCGATTACCTTTCACCCTCGACCTCTCCCTGATTTTTAAATCGATAGAGCTGCATAAAGGGGAGAGAGAGAGAGAGAGAGAGAGAGAGAGAGAGAGATAATAGTGATTAAAGAACCAACAGTAGAGCTCATTGTCTTCGCCCTCTGTTGTCCCAACTTTCAGAAGACCTGTTTAACTGCAAATAAAAGCGTTTCTTCTTTCGTGATGCTGCTGTGGGGAATGTTATCTTTCGGTCGGTGAAGGTAAGATGATCTTTGGACGGTTTTCTTAGTTACTACGGACGTTAGGGCAAAATTAACGTTGTGTGCTGTCATTGCGAAAGATTCGCGCTCTCTGCTTTCCGTTTTTCGTCATTTTAATGATTCAAGAAACATGTCGATGCACTACAATTCTTCAATAAGTGGGCTAGAATTTTGAAAAAAATACCTACACGAAGTAGAGTTAAGTAATACCTGTTACATGCCTTTGGATTTATTCGGATACGAAGACTTTGCATAATTAGTTTAAATTTATTTTACTCGCGAGGGACTGTATGAAAATATCGTCCAGGAAAGATTGAATATGTTTTTTCTACCCTTAACACGTGAGATAAAATTGTGAAAAATATACGCGAAATATTGGATTTATTGAAAATAAATATTCCAATATTGGAAATATTGAATACTTTGGATTTATTTCGATATGAAGACTTGTTGATGAGGAAACTAATATAAATTGGGATTTAGTGAAAGCTTACAGAACAATTAACTCGCGGGCTATTTGAAAGTTGCGGAAATGTAAGTTGGAGTTCAGGAATATTTTCCAGGATGCTGTAAATGTCTGTGTAGCTTAACGAACAATCGCCAATAACGCAGAGCAACCGATGGCTGTTAGACCAACAGCTTCAAGGCCCCGTTACAATCCCATGAGATTCAGTCTCGAGGAAGAGGCGAACCGCGCTCGTCAACGAACAATTTCACTGTGTGAAATCGTGTGGCAAGGGGCCATCTTCGCCGTCAGTGGAATCGACAGGAGGGGGTATTTCGACGCGTACATAGTAATTCCAAGGAATTTCGTAATGCCGAGGCTGATTCCACGTTAATATCGCACAATTTCGCTTGCAATCTTCCGTATACAAGATTGTACAATCCTGGGAGAGAAATCTTGATATTTTCTATTGGTAGCTCAACGTTTGCTTCACAAATTGCATACTTACTTACACTATCAAAACTGCCTGAAAAATCGTGTGGATCAATTTTTATACCATCTTGTTATTTACTTAAATCCAACGTTGAAATTAATAAATAAACTATAGTATTTTATGCATTTATGCATTTTTGGTTGTAATTTCAAACAATAAAAATATTGCAAGAATTTAAGAATACCAATACATTTCTTACAAGCTGATCAAACTGCTAAAAAGAGGAATAAATTTCTATTTGATTTCTGCGTCTTGCAATGAATGCAAACAATTTTCATTTTGCATAAAGACTACAGTCCAATTATTTTGCATTTATTAAGAGCATTGAATAAGAAAAGATATTGCAATGTGTCTTCAGCTTCTTGCAATTGCTGCAAAACTGTGTATAGGCGCCCAATAACCACACAGATTACGTTACAGATCGATGCAGAAAATGATGAAAATTGCGGAGCAAGATACGATGGTATCGAGTCAGTGATCGATCGATCAATCGGCGAACGATTTCGTCGCGAATTAAGGAAGGAGGCGTGCGAAACGCGATCGGTGCGGCCCTAATCGGTGGCTATTTCCCTGAGTTGTGCACGTGTATCTGATGCACCGAAATAGTGATTTGCGAACATCAGTCAAACAGTGCCACATGTTACCGTCGTGCGTCATATCGTTGTCGCCGGGTGTGTTACGTGTCCCTCGGTTTGCGAGCGAGGCTTCCAAATTCGCTAGCGCGCACATCGAGAGAGAGAGAGAGAGAGAGAGAGAGAGAGAGAGAGAGAGAGAGAGTGTGTGCGAGAGAGAGAGTAATCAACCAATCGCTCGGCGGGTCGCTTCCGAACGACAAAATTGCGGGAGAATTTCCGCGCAGACCGATAATCGCGGATGATTACGGGACAAGCGGCCGTTACGCGACACAACCGGCGATTCCGAATTAAAACGCGTTCTCGTTTGAATAATTCCGCGCCGACACGTCGGAAAAACGTCGACCGGACGACCAGCCGCTCGGAAAATGAGATAACGCTGTCGGGAACAGTATTTTGCGATCCGTCGAGCGGAAAAGGCGCGCGCAGCCGCGATCAACTTAACGTTGCGAATTCGACGCGATTGAGTGTACAGGACGCCTTTCTTCGAGATTCTGACGGAATTTCACCGATGCGCGGAAAATTCACGAAATTCTGACCAGAAATTGCTCTCGCTTTTGTGAATCAAACTGGTCCGCAGTCTATGTAGGATATAATATGTAGGATTAAAGGGTTATGCTTTATCAAGGGACCGAAATTGTGCTTTTTCGGAATTTTTTTCTCCAACGATTGCACGAAACTCTGTAATAAGAGCATAAAATCCACAGTCTAATCATCGCACTCTCTTTAAAGAATCACTCTGGAAGGAATTTTTTGGGGGTTTCCGATATTTTGTATCTGTGAATAGACGATGATTCTAACGGTTCGATATTCGAAAAACCGTTGCGATTTCCAAGCACCGTGCTCAAGGAAGCAATCGTAGGGCTATACAGAAAATTTGTGCATCCCCGAGGAACAACTGTTCGGCGGTTCTCGGCCGACGAAATCCACGCCGCCGTTAATCTCCATCGATTCAACTGGATCCGATTCGCGCACGGGGGGTGGATATATACCGTAGAAAACAGTTTTACGCACAGTGCGGTAAAGTCCCATTTACGCGGCCGTATAAAGTAACGTGTCAAGTCGGCTTCAGACCCCTTTTAAGGAACGATACGCGGCCGATGAGCTCCTTTTTACGAGGATTTCACGACACACGGATCGGTTCCCAACCAGCCCAACCTTTGAATAGTGTAAGGGTGTCGGTCTTACACCGGGCGTATCGTAAAAATAAATGAGGGGACTTTTTACGGGAACACCTGGTTGCCGAACAGTCGTACGAATCACCGTCGGATTCGCGGGTTCCGCGGAACGATGACGGAGGACCATTTGCGGGTAGCGGCACTCGTCATCGTACTTTGCAGATACTCTTTCTGGCACAATTTTTCTGGATCATTGTTTTCGCGGAGAATTCAAAAAATTTTTAGTTGAGCAAGCTTGGGTGGATTGTAAATTTTTAAGCAGAGGATGTGGAGCCGTTGCCTTACAATTCCATTTCAAGATTTCAGATTAACACATATTGTTTAACTTTGTCCAATATTTTACTATTATTATCAGCACACAGTGAACCAACAAAAGAGCCCTGAAGAGAGCTCTTTGCACCTGAAAAGAGTGGCAATTTTTAATCATTGACAAATGTATCAATTTTCTAGTAAACAGACAGCGGCTTTTATCCATATGTGGCAAAAATTGGTGAGTGAAATACAGAACAATACATAACAATACATCTGAAGAATTCAAGAATATTGTTACGTTGTCCTCAATTTATTAAAATTATTAAGAGAAGAAACACGTTTTGTTTGACTCCTGTTTTGTACAATTTGATACTGCTTGCATTTTGCATAAAAATCTGCAGGCTACTAATAAGAGCCGCAACCTATTTCAAGTAAGAATAAAAGTAACAGTAAGACAAAGAACGACTGAGACAATCCAGAAGCAGCAGGTGAACAGAAAAATACGCAAACATTCTTAAGCTCAGCAAACAATTTCCGAGTATACAGGAATACATTGATGGATGCTAATGATTCGATTAATCGCCGAAAAACCAAAGGCTGTGTGAAAACGGGTAAATAATGAAGGGTGCCGAGTGGTAGCCTCGTAATAATATATTGCTCGCAGTGCTGAAGTATAGGAAACGTTTAGTCCGCCGTCTGCCCTGGGCGTATTACCACAGTAAAATTATTACGAGCCTGGCGCGTTTAATCGGTCGCGGTTCATTCGAGCATACCGCCACTTAGAATCTGTCCGTGAACGCTCCAAAGCCTGGAGAAAAATTATTGGATCGCTTTTCCAGGACTCTCGGGACCTCGGTGCAGCTGTCGCTACACGCACGCATCCTGCATTCCTCGGCTATTCTTTATCCGTGTACTAGAATTATGTCCAGAGCAAAGAAAAATACCGACCTTCTCAGATGTCGAAACCTCCTCGTATTTTTAATTTATTTTTTTTTCGTGTGCAGGCTTCAGCTGCATCGGTCACGGGTAATAGGTCGCATCGACTTTCTACTTTATACTGCAAAGTGTTAAAGATGATGGGGGCACATGAAAAGGTCATAATAAATGGGATATAAATTTATAACTGATAAATATTGTTGGATCAAAATATTATGTTACACTCTTTAAACTATGCTGTTTTAAATACAAAAATATTTTTTGAGCTGGATCTACCAGGTTTCCGGAGAAAAATTTCCAAAGAGCACCTTCATCGGTCTCTTGATCGAGCATGGCCTCTTAAATTCTAGATGATTAATATTTCTCTCGTAAAGTAAATAATTTGAAGTAGGAAAACATTCCCTGAAGAAAGTCTTGCAGTTTTTCAAAGAAAAATTCTCAAAGTTCGCCTTCTTCATGCTCTTAATCTATCACGACCTCTAAAATCTCAGATCTAACTAATCTTTCGTAAAAATTCCATAGAAATATTATGAGATACTTCTACATTTCGTGAAATGTTTAAGTGGAAAACTGAGAGCATGCTATCTTTATTGTTTCTGCTAGTAGTCTATATTGACAAATTTTCAACGAAGAATCGAATAAGTTTGCAAAGATTTGTTTCCTAAATGCACCATACTATGCACTTGCTGCAGAAATAAATGCATCTAATTTGTCCAAATGGAATGTACTTTAAGGGACAGCATACGTAAAATTTTAAAGTTGATGCTTTGAACAGCAATTTTTTATATCTTAATAGTAAGCAGGACTGTTGCCGGAAATTCGTTTAACCAACGATAAAGCGTTACGCTTGCGTTGTTGTGCCTCGTTCTGTACATATTGGGGCTTACATACTAATGTTACGAGCCCGTAAAATCCCCGAGCGTAATCGTAAAATGATATTCTTCCGTTTATACACACACTCGACTGTTCACTTCCGCGGTTTATTCTGTCGTAATACTTAGGTTGGTACAAAATGCGTTCTATTCGCAGAATGGAGCATTGTTGAAGTCTGTGAATTCACTCGGGAATGATTAACGGATCAAAGGGATGGATTCTACGATGTTTCAATGGAATAATTGTCTCTTGCTAAATTAAAGTGTTCGACGTCTTGCGAATTTAATTCTTTCGTAAAAAGGACTTTCTTATATTAAATTGCTCTGTGCACCGAGAAAAAGCTACGAAACAATACAGAAGCGAAATAAAAATATATCTTCCATCATCAGTAATCCATAAATTATTGCATCAAAATTAAAGAATTGGCTATGAAACTTCTTATGCAACAAAAATACAATGTCACTGTTAATTGTCAATGTAAAGATTGTTTTGTATTTCTTATGTATACCTTATGAAGGTTCGCAGTTTACTCAATGTTACTATCAGTAGGCTGATAGCCTCCTTTTAAAATACAAGAAAATGTGTATGCGAATAAAAATTGATACTATTTCAATCAACAAAAGAGATAATTTCTTTATTTCAATATTAATAAAATTGGACACAAAAATAGGAATTTGCATAAAGGCTCTAAACGGTAAACTTGTCAACGAATTAAGGACGAAGGAGCTGCGGTGACAAAATTGCGAAAGAAACAGTATGAAAGATACGTAAACACGTAGCCTGGAAGCTGTATAGAGGTTCGAGTTAACCATGGTTCCCTGCGATAGTCTATTTACAGACGAAGGATACGAAGGAGACGAAGGATTTCACCGCAGAAATATTTGAGTAGCTCGATAACGGCACCGAGGATTTACAAGCGACCCGTCAACCCTACATCCTTCGGCAGCTGGAGGTCGAGCAACATCGTTCTCGACGATCCTGGGATCATCTTGTCGATCTACGACGCCGGTGCAGACCGCTGAAAGGTTTACCTGTTCTTGGGAGACACGTTCGATCACGATTCAAGGGAAGAGAGAGGATCAAATCGAGATGGAAGCATTGGTTAATCGATATTGCTTCGGGACTTAGCGACTAGGTAAGATCTTACCATCATTTAGCCCGCTTATTATCATTTAGCCCACTTCCACTGCCAGCAAATAATTTGACTCAATTTTTCAACCTGAAACTACAGTCGAAACATTGTTCGTTCATCATAAGACCGGCTTAACTTTACTTCAGAAAATCAGAAATATTTAACTTTCTTTATGTAATCCTGTAGATTTTGACGAGAAAATTCCGAAAATCCAAGTTTCAATCCTAGGAGATCACTAGTTCAAAAGTTATACGTGTGCAAAGATGTGCAATGTTCTGTGTTTATGATAAGTAAGAGGCACAACGGTCACTACATACCAACATGGCGGCGCCCTTACCTATCAAAAACGCTGAAAGTCGCATATCTTTACAGACGCATGACTTAAGAACTAGTGATCTCCTAGGATTAAAACTTGGATTTTCGGCATTTTCTCAACAAAATTTGCAGGATTACATAAAACAAAGTTAAATATTTCTGGTTCCCGAGATAAAGTTTAATCCACTAGATCACGAAATTAATGATTACTAATGCTTGCTATATTAGAAATAAATTCTACATCCTAAATTCACTGCGTCCACTCAACAGTCTGCACGCCCTCTTTCTACTCAACCCTCTTCTCTATCTCCATATACGACACGTGCTGTGTAAATATATATAATATATACAATAAAGCTGTGTAATATTAGTTAACAAGTCTGTGTTTGTTTAAATACGACTGATTCTGATCCCGGATGTATATCCTAAACCACTAACTCTAACATGCTATTTATATAAATATTTTTTGAGCTAGATAATGATAAGTTGAAAAATGGTCGAAACTCATCCTAATAATACTGGCTTTTTAATTGAACCAATCAATTTTCAAGAGAATTGAAAAATTGCGCTGAATAATGTGCCCGCGAGAAGATAGCTAACACATTTTAAATTCAAATTACGCGGAGGGTTTGTTGACGTTTAAAACCGATCCCACAAATTAAGTCGAGCTTCGTTTTCCTATTTAAACGATAAAATTTTACTGTCCATAAAGTTTAGATTTTCTACTTCAACAGTTCAGAGTTCAAACAAAGTGACGATCAAGTAAGTCACTGCCCGTTGTGTTTCAATTAAGTGACTCCAGTATTTCCTTCGACTACATCGAACGAGTTGTTGCGAAGAGAGAACAGACAAATTTATAGACTATACAGATAGCGTTGTGACAAGACTTAGTTCGGATTAAAATATAACAAGGAATCGGGAACAAGATTTTGCACAGACCTAATAAACTAATTACTTTAATATTTATATTTATATTTATTTTAATTTAATAAAACCAGAAATTAAATAATTCGATCGTCTGAAAATCCTGAAATTAATTCGCAGAATACTTGAAGAATTCAAAATGTCTGTATCCCTATTCATCCCTTGTCTCTGTCCGCGTCGAGTTCCGGTAGCAGGTCTCTAAAATTTTGATCTTCCACAAATCTGGGGCTGTTCCGCCGCGATTGTGCTGTAAAACTCCGGTTGTTCGGGGGTCGTGAAACTCGATCAAAGCGCGATGTATTATTCAAACGGTTTCAATAAAACAAATTCTCTTTCGCGACGCAAGGAACACGCGTGGCGGAGGATCCCGCGAAGAGGGAACGCCGTCGGCCACGTTCCCAAATTTTAATGGAATACATTATGACAGAAATTGCGACAGAATGAGGACAGGGAAGGAGATCTCGTCGACGACGATGACGGGGATCACGATCCGAAAGTTATTCAAGATATCGCGCGGATCCTATTACGGGGCCAAGGTAAATACAATCGGCCGGTCGCGTCCATTCTACGAGAACGAACACCGGATGTTATAAGCTACGTGCGCCGAATACACGAGGATCAGACGTCGGAATATCGAGGTTTTACGGTACACGATATAGGGGGCTCTACCACCGTTGAGTTATGGGCGAAGGAAACTATATTTTTGACGGCGTCGCGACGGACGCCGGGACGCGTTCAGCTTCCTGGGGACATCATTGACAAATAATGGCCCGATCTCCACGGTCCGACGTCGATTAGAATATTATTCTCGTCGAAGTGCTAAACACCTTTGGATTAAGTACGTAAGACAATTTTTTAATTGATCTCGTTAGTTATGGAGGAGTGGAAATATAAGCACAGAAATATAAACACTTTTCACGATGTTTCAAGTACTTGCAATAATCTGTCAAACAAATATTTTCAACAAAAGTTGAGCAGTTCTCGTTTGGCTATACATTGCAATAAAAAAAGTTCGAAAAAAATTTTTTTTTTAGTATTGTCAAGGTCACCTTCATTTTTTTAAATGACACTTTGTATTTTTACTTAACAGTATTATAGCCCTTATTAAGACGAATTCAGCGACTTAGCATACCCTGATCTTTGGATGAGGTCACCTTCATTTTTTTAAATGACACTTTGTATTTTTACTTAATAGTATTATAGCACTTATTAAGACGAATTCAGCGACTTAGCATACCATGATCTTTGGATGACTTTAAAGGCAAAGAAATCAAAATTTCAACACGAAATCACAGTCTGCTTGAATGTGTAAGGATGGCCAAAGGAAAAAAGGGGGGTTACACTCAGAATACTTAAAGTCTGTTTATTTGCGGAGTCCTAGAGGTTGCCCTCGTGCGCGCTACGACAACTACAACAATAATGACAGCTTAACAACGACAACTACTTAACAACTCAACAACTGCTTAATAACTCGATAACTGCTTAATCGCTAACTAACTCGACAACTTAATAACTGCTTAGTAACTGACTAGTAACTGACTAACTAACCGCTCTCTTTGCATCGCTCTACCTTTTTAAAGGTTTCCGTTTGGTAGGCGGTTACCTCTCGATGACCAATCGCAATAGCCAAATATTACTACACGCCCTCGAAGAGGCGACGGGGTGAGGAAAACTTAAAGGTCCGCATTTGGTCCGCAGATGTCTTACGGTACGTCAACGACTATTGAGACCTTTAGCTAAAAAAAGGAAGACTCTAATAAATCACCATAAAGCAAGAAGTTTCGTTAAATCTCAAAAATAGCCTGAAGTCACGTCCGCACCGTAATCATAAACTGCGCCCTGGGTTTATGGCACCCTGCCGCGGCCCGCATGGGCCTCAATCGCCGAAATCCTTACAAATGGGTGATAGCAACTTGTGTTTATCATTAAGACTCGAAATTACATTCAATTCAGGAACCTTGACTAAATGAATGCAAACGATTTCGTGAAAAAGTCACATGAAATGTTCGAAATGTGATCCATGTTGTTGCAGACACAATTCCGTTCTTCGTGGTAAGTTTGCATTGGTTGCTCTTATGATACTGTCGTAGCGAAGTTCTTCGCATGCTGTACGAATTCGCTGCTTTAAATGTTCCTTATTTTGTATTGGACTAGCATAAACTATCGACTGTAAATCACCCCATAAAAAAAATCAAGTGCTGACAAATCAGGGGATCGTGGTGGCCAAGCTATAGTTAATACCCATTCAAGCAGACTGTCATTTTTTGTTGAAATTTTAATTTCTTTGCTATCAAGGTCATCTGAAGGTCATGGTATGCTAAGGCGTTGAATGCGTCTTGATACGGTCTATAATACTGTTAAGTCAAAAATACAAAGTGCCATTTAAAAAAATTATTTTTTTTAATTGCAATGTATAGCCAATCGAGAACTGCTCAACTTTTGTTGAAAATATTTGTTTGTCAGATTATCGCAAGTACTTGAAAAATCGACATCCTGTATAGTTTTAAGTGGTAGTCTCTGTTGGGGTCGTAAATTTATGAGATGAAGGCTTTTCGGGTGACTCAGAAATCACTCAGAAATTCTTTTTTATTAATTTCAAACTTCGTCAAGCATTACAAAAATTGTCCTAATGGGTATTCTTATACAGAGCAGTCGATTTTAAATGATTTATGAAATCATTAAAAAATTTTTCTTGTGAATGAATATGATGATTGAACCTTCCTCTTTAGAACTGCCATCTAAGACGTGTTCTATGATTTCTTTTGACTTTACAACATGTTAACTGTAACGTTAATCATCACTAAAGACTACTTAGTGTTGAATAAATGACTTCAATTTTCCGGAATTCTCGAGGTTGCTGCATCCGCAGTCAAAAATTGCAAAGAGTTACCAGGTCTTTGTGACTTTGACAAATTCTTCGAGAATTTTATTTCCGTCGGTTCGACAGGAATTTAAACGATCTGTTTCGCTGGTTTCGCACGGGCAGAATTTCCTCGGACGAAGGAAAAGGGTGGTATTTTGTTGCACGAGGAAGAAACCCATCGAGATGAAATGGGATACTGATCCAATTTACGGTCAACGTGGTTATAGCCGGCGAGACAAAGTAACGCGTACTCGTGGTCCCCGCATGAAAACATCTCGCTTTACAATTAATTTCTTTTCCCCTTTTCCCGGCACTCTACAACCTCGTACACACGCGCGCGCAAGCATGTACCAGCTACGTCAGAGTTTAAATTGCAGCGATTATCTTGCACACCTAATAAATAATCACAGAGGGTCTTGCATGCACATTTTGCTCCGTTGGCCGGAGAATAAAGAAACGTAAAATTTCAGGAGCGAGACTTGTTAACGCGTAAATTTGTGGTTCTTGCAATTAGCGTGAAATTTTAGTAAGTGAATAAAAATGGGGAACTGGATATCGTAAGCATATACACTGGTTTTTTAATCTTTTCCCCTGTAAATTAGACTGCAGTTTGTCCTGTTGTGGAATTTTTCATTTAAAATTCGATGTAGGAAAATGTTTTAATGTAACTTTTTATTCCCTTTGGACATTCGACAATTTTTATGGATTCCTTTTTATAAGCATTTGCTCGTAGAAATTGTTGTTTAAACACGTTTAAAGTTCCTAAAAAATCACATCAAGAAGCAAAAAAAAAATAATGTTATTTGATGAAGAATTGTGCAAACTTTTATGATCGTACTAAAAAATATACAATTTTTTTTTAACACACAATCAATCATTCGAAATCTTAAATTTCAGCTAACATATTTGTAAATGTATTTATTTTAGTGTTTCACAGGTTAGAAAAATGTATAAATGCACTTAGACTTGCAACTGCATTTATCAGGAGTGACGAAATATTTCCGAGTAACAGTTAAATACACAAACTTTTTGAAACATTTCATTCCGATAATTAAAACGTAGAATTTCGTGAATCTCGTACAGCGGAGTATATGTAAATTGTTTAACATTATAATGAGCGAGATAATGGCGCGAAGTGGAAACTTCACCGTTGAATAATTAATAATTGTCATTGATAAACCGATTAAATGGTTCTAGCACGAGGGGAATCAAGTAATATTTATGCGAAACGCGGAGCTGGCGCCGGGGCGCGTTAATTCGATGCGATTCTTCCGACGATATCGGAAGAGACGCATTTTTCTACGGTGTTCCGATTCTTTTCATGCCGCGGGAACTATTTAATCGCGCGAATATTATCCTTTTGGCATATCTGAAAGCTGACGCTCGTTTTTTCCCCCTTTCCATTCCGCCGATTAAATACACATCGCTAAATATTTGCACGCGGTCTATTGAGCGAATTAACGCGGGGCTGCGTGTGTTGAAATCAGCAAACAGAGCCCCCCCCCCTTCCCCCGTGTTTATCTCTATCAACGACGAGCAGCCAACAGAGAATCTCCTCCGCGTAGAATAATGATTTATTAATTCAGCGCGGGTTGCGAGGAAAGCTTTTTTGTTGCAACTTATCTGAATCTATCTACGATCCCGGGGCCGCGACATTAATATTAATCCGAACCTGTAAACTGTACGGCAGGACGAACGAGAAAAGAATTTACGATCCACGGCTATCAACCGACACGAGCAATCTTATTTCATTGTCGAGAGTGTCGACACTGTTTTTAACCAGCTCGCGATTATAATGTTCATAAAAAAGGAATTTTTCCAAACGGGACGACCAACTTGACTCTCTTTCTTAAGTGGGTCTGTAAGTTTATTTAATCTTTATATATATGACCTTGAATGACCTTAAAAATATGTGGTTTCATTTGAAAAAGCTCAGTTGACCTTCAAATTATCTAAGCATGTGTAATCTTTTTCACTGAAAAATAATCAAAATTACATGAGTTTCCATGCATGCTGCACACTGTTACGTATCGAGAAGCTCTCTCGATTACAATTTTGTAATCTCCTTTCCTGAGAAGCGTCCCAACAGACCCCCTTTTTATAGAATAGATACCGTACGATTTTTTAATATGAAAATCTCGAGAACACTTCCTTCTGAAATCCGTCACGATTGTTTCTGATAGGGAATAACCTAGATAACCTCTCATTAACCCTTTTTAACAAAGATCTAACTCAAGCCCGTTTTAATTCGAAGCGATAAAAAAAAAACGAGAGTGTGACCGTCCGTGACATCCAATTATAAACAGAGCACCCAATTCATTTTTAGGGTATATAAACCCGTCCGTTTTCATTCTCTTCGAACGGGAATTATGCAGTCACGTGTAGAGTCACGCCGTGTCACATTCTTAAGAGTTAACACGTTCCGTGCCACGGCAATTTTCGAAGATTTTCCATTCAGGCCGCGTGGGGCGTATACGACCCACACTTTAAAGATTTAATTCTAGTGAGATCAACTTAACCTTATAGATTCCGTTATTTCGGTAAAACTGCTATTTGGCATTCAACAATTACTCTTAGACCCAGCGGCTCCCCAATTTCGCATTGGGTCCGTCCGCATTGTTACACAACCTCCTAGTAGCTTCCCGGTTTTGCACCGGGTTTGTCCGCGGTTCACTCCATTTCTAGAGGCTCCTTGATATTGCATCAGGTTCGTCCTCGATGTCTATAATCCTAGCGGCTCCCCAATTTCGCATTGGGTTCGTTCGCGTACCTAACTAACAAATTGACCCTTCGTCGGTCTCTCGCGTGGCTCGCAGCCCTGGCTCGTAACACCACATATTGTAAATGTAAATACTGTTTCGAACGTTAACTAATGGCGCTGATTTGTATGAAAAAACGTTCTAAAGATGCTTAACAATAAGTTTAATAAAAACAATTGAGAACGTACAAAGTTCTATGCCAAGTCCTAGGCAAAGGTTATAAATGTTCAAATGTTGTAAAATGTTTCTAAACTAATGAAGGTTCGTAGCGTTCTGACTCCTAGTCCTTCTGAAATTCCCTACCAAAGCTCGGGAAGAGATAATTTCTTTGGTAGGGATAACTAGGGGACGATTCACCAGTTTGGGGCGTCATCCAAAAACTGTGCAACGCCTACTGACTCCGTGGTTTTATTTTCTGACGGAGCCTCGGAGGATGGTGCACAAAGATTCCTTATTTCAAGGATCTCTCCCCGAAACTAGTGTCGCCATTCCGCTGAGTGTGGGCCTGCGATGCGTCAATTGTCATTGAGTGGGGTACGGCTGGTCTGCTTTTCCATTTTGAAACAGGACACTTAACTTTCAGCCGTACCCAATTTCGTAATAAATTTTTAGGGTCATGCACTACCAATAAAGAACTCAAAAATGACAGTGTTCCACTCGATCGCAACGCAGACCCAGACACGATGTCTAGACAATTCTAGACAAATACCGTGGATGATCTTTAGATCGTTCAGCCTTGTACGTTTTATTTGCACATGTATGCCCACTATCCAGTAAAGAAAAACAAAACCTCGAAGGACCACCTTTCTTGAGTTGCCAAGAAAGGACTATATTTGTATAGTTTAAATATAAATTTATCTACAATTGCTGATACAGTCTGACTGGCTCAGAAGAGAAAACGAATAACGATGAATAACGAGAATGGAAAACGAGTGGTGAATGACGAAAAAACGAGAGTGAGTTCGGATTAGAAAAAATTTGCAGAAGAAGCCTCGGTTCTCCCCACTCCTGTCTGATTTCCCTCCTCCAGAGGAAAAGTCTGAAGGGTGGGAAAACGCGAGGTGGGAGGCGAAGGCTTGCCCAAGTCACGATGAAGCGCCTCCGAGACCCCGGCAAACATGATGGTCAAAGGGATGGCAATAAAATATGGAAAACCTCCGGACATTAACCGAGCGTCGATCCAAGTGTTGGCCAGATGTCTACCTGGTGACCCTAGTTGCGAACTACGTTTTACAAGGCACGGGTTTTATGGATTTAAGCTGTGCTTGCCGAGGTCTGCGGGTCCTATGTCCTGAGTTCATCGACATGACAATTCTTGCACAATGACTAAATCTTTTTACGGCGACAAGCCCGCTCCGTAGCTAAAATATTGGATTTCAAGAAAACGCAAGAGAACGAGGATTATGACTTGGCCGCGACTGTAAACATACCGCAGTTTACGCACGCTGCCCGTAAGACGGCCAGATACAATCGACATTGAAAATGCAAGTTCTGTATCTTCTCAAAGATGGGGGAAACGTGACTTTTTCATTGTAAAAATAAATTATCAAGAGAAGATACGCAGTGTCCTCGTCGAGTGCCATCGGAAGTCCGTTGATCCAATCAAAATTTTTATACAAATTGTGCCGAAACGTATGCTATCGAACCGATCTTCGTAAGTGGGATCGTCGCCGGTTAAAAGGAGCGTACTGACTCTCTCTCTCTCTCTCTCTCTCTCTCTCTCTCTCTCTCTCTCTCTCTTTGGGCTGGTAACACAAAACGGGCCGGGTTCTCTGCGACTACCCATTCAATTTTCGCTTAACAAAGCCCCTCCCCCTTTTCTTCCTATCTTCTTTTACAGGCCGTTGCGAGCCGGTTTCGTTCGCGTATGAAAAAGCGAAAAGTGCAGCCTCTTAATTCCCGGTCGACTTTCTTTCTCGTCACTTCGTTTTCGTCGGGAGACTTAGAACCTAACCGAACGTGCCAAATTTTACAAAACCCTAAAACCTGATAGCTCCCTGCCCCATTAACCCACGAATTTATATTCTTCAACTCGACCGACGTTCCATTGGCTCGTGAACGAAGTCCTGCGAAGTTTCTACTTTGGTATTTCTGAAAATCAAAATCAAAATATTGTTTGAAGAAGACTGTGTATACAGGGCATTCCAAAAAATGTATGAATGATTTAAATTCATTGATTTTTCTTCACATACATTACATGCATTGAATAAAAGCTTTGTACATCGATCACAAGGTACTGGAACCAAATTAAAATTTCTTTCTTCAATGAATAATTTTAATAAGATGATTTTTGTAAAGTTATGAATGAGACACTGTTTAGAGTGATTGTTGGCGTGATATCGTGGCGCCAACGTGTTTAGGTCCGGCGTGAATGGGTGTCTATTTGTGCCGAAGTGTGAAAGAAGAGTGTTTCGGTCTCGGTGACAGGAGTAAAGTGTTAGGGGCGCCAAGCGCAGGGCGTACGTGACTGATTGGGAAAGAGCGCCTTATATAAAAGGGACGAATGCGAGGGATGCTGTGAGTGAAGAGTCAGAGAGAGAGAGAGAGAGAGAGAGAGTCACATCTAATTGTAAGACGTAGGAGTTCCTTTGAAATATTCCTACATTATTATCAAGTTTTTTTTTATATTTCTACTGTTTCACATTTTACCTCCTCATTTTTGCCATAAATGCAGAAAATTCGCTAATGATTATAATAAGTTGGGAATAATACAGAAGTGTTTTAATATTCTTCTCGAAATATTTCTAACAATAATAATATTAGACGAAATAGGGAACGGTCAACTTTATTAAATTGTTAAACAAGAAAGAAATTGGTGGTTTAATGGAATGGATTAACTAATGAAATTAGCAAACAGAAGCGGACGATTTTTAAAACATGGTGAAGATAAGAAAGCAGAATTCCAGAGATAAGGAGATAAGATGGAGGACGTGTAACGCGACTAGTCACGCAATTAAGATCAAACAAAAGGGTTTCGCTCGGAGCCGCTCTCCGCGCGAAAATGGCCCCCCGTGTTTCTCTTAATTCCTTTTCCTTTATCTCGCCGGTGCCATGATTTCGTACGCGTTCCTCGAGCCTCTTTCTGCCGCCATACACGGCCCGTAATTAACTCTCCACTTAATCTTTTGTGCCGCGGCCCTCCTTTGTTTGCCGGCCGCGACATTTTGCCGGGCCGTTTACGAAACTCACATCGAGCCGCGCGTCAACCGTTGATGTGAAAAGACACACCTTTTATCTCCCCCGCCGTCGAATAGGCATCGTTTTCTCCTCGCGAAAACCTCCTACGCTTCTTCACGTCCTTTGTTTCCGGTTTTAGCCAATGAGGAACGCATTTGCGCGCCTCTTTCACTCGCGTACATTTTTGCGTGCTTCCTGAAACTTGGAGTCGCCGTCGTTTTAATACTAGAGCTGCAGGTATGCTGAGATTATAAAAATAAAATTTTTGAGACGATTGCTTAATAAAGTTATTTCTTCGGTCGTGTATTGTGATCAAAATTGCTAAAATTTTGGATTAATATATTACTGTTATTTTTGTTGTTTTAATTCTGAAACTGAAGGACCCTTCAGAACGACCCGTCTTGTTATTTTTATAAAGTGATTAGAAACCGTTTGCATATTGTTTGTATAAGTAAAAAAAATTAATATAATGTAGAATGCATATCAATTAAAGGTGCAAAAAAGCTGTAAAAAGTTTCACTGAATATAAGAATAAAGATATAAAGAATAAAGAGCAAGTGGAAAGCAAGTAATAGCAAGTAGAAAGAGCAAGCAAATAATCAGACACGAGACCGACCTCGTGTTCTCGCGCACCCCTCGCAAATAAATATTTTTAATTTAATATATTGTACAGAAAGAGGATTTTTCTACCGTGTCAGGATGTCCGTAGAACGCATAAGAATTGCAATCGATCAGGTGTCGTTCCAGTTAATGTACCAGGACTAGAATCCATGCCGTTCGTATGTTCAGAGGCGGCGCTTCTCAATTAGCGTTATTAATTATTGAATCGGCGGTATCGTTTAATCTCTCGGAATACGAGGGTGAACGGAGGCAAATGCGGGTCCCCCATTTCCCGTGTAAATTTATAGGAGGATATTACTAGAGCATTGTAAATTAATAGCGGTGACAAAACTATTTGTACGCGTGATTAATGCGACGATTCGTAATGCGCGGATAACGACGATCACAAAACGGTGCCAGGGCAAATCGATTTCGCAGGCTATTTAAAATCATTTCTATGGGAGCTGTCTTCCCGGGATTATTCAATTCGATTCACGCAATTATTTACCAAAAGATTGCTATTTCATAGCTTAATGACAAACGAATCAATGAAAGTTATTACTAGACCCCTGGTCTTCCGACGAAATAAAAATTATCTGCTGCTGTTGCAAAAAATAGGGGCCATCTAGGAATGTGTCTCCCCTTCTTTAATAATTTTAGTAGGTCACAAATAAGGTGTCGAAAGGGCATTCTATGCATTTATGAGAAGAATGAAAAATGGATAAAATGCAAATTTAAAAAAACAATTAAAAATGTTGTTGTATTATTTTCATATGATTAGAATTAGTAAAAAAGGAAAAAATGTACACATAGCTTCTATGTCTTGTTACTAATACAAACAGTTTTTATTTTGTGTAAAAATCGGCACTCTGTTCACAAAGAAGGGACGTTGAAGTTAAGACAAATTTTTATAGCCTACATATTTCAGAGTTGACTTGGAAGAGAGACCGGCAGCAGGAAGAGAGACAATGAGAGAGAGAGAGAGAGAGAGAGAGAAGAGTTTTTGATGATGAAATTGTAGCACGGCGAACGGTGTTGTTTATCTAAATTTAAAGCGATCTTAACGAGACCGGGAATGAGTCTTTTTGAGAAAGAGGAGAGCGCGAGGAGGGGAGGCCCGCTGCAACCCCGCCGATGGCTTGATTTCGTTACAAGGAACAACGTTCCCGTTTACAGGCGAATCACGGTTGAAATTCCCCGTACGTAAAAGCGGCAGCATCTTCCGCGGGACCGAGGAATCTCGTCAACGTAATTTCCATTCCAGCGCGCGGCGCTCTCGCGTTCTATGCAATTTACGAGCGTTACCCGTGAGCGTTTTACCCCCCGCAAGCACGCGCGCGCACGCTCGCGCCAATGCTTGCGATTTAAATTGGATTGTCCGCCGCACACCGGTAAACGCGGATTAATCTCGAAATTAATTAGCGAAAATAAACTTAAACGATCCTGATACGACGAGCGTATACGTCGCTCGCGATGGAACAAGGTGTCACGCGGCCTCCAGGCCCGTGCGCGTTTAGGTCTGTTTACATCGGTAATGGGCTATCCGTTTAAAGTCAATTTCAGCTGACATCGAAGACAACGGAATGGATTATGCTGATCTGTGAAAATGAGATTGAATACAGATCATTTGAAAAGTAACAACACCTGCAGAATACCGACCACTTGATGTACGGTTCTTGATGTATAAAATATTTATTTAATATAGTACTATATTTAAACAGTTTAATAGAGTCAGATACTTGAACTATCATTTTACTTCTGTTCAGTAGAGTGAATTCTATACAGTCCGAAAATTTCACCAAAATCAGTGAAGCTTACCATGAGCTACAAGTGGTTAAAGATTCAGGTAGTGGCAGATTCGTGATCAACACTAAAGGATTAAAATTTTTTAAAAAATCTTTGACACATCATCTATTAAACTTTCTAGTTCGTTAAAAATGCTCGACTCGTTCGGTTCACTTAAAAAAAAAAAAAAAAAATAGAAGAAAACGATTCTATCGTAAAGAGCGTCCGAAAACGGGATCCTCTGTATTATCGCGGCCACTCATTGCAAATTTCCGCAACAACGATCGTTGTTCGACTCTGAAAGGGGCTAAACCAGACACCCTGTATACAAACTCAACAGCTTGCGGTTTTTAACGATCCTGAATATAAACGAGGTCGACCAGTCGCGTCGTCGCGCCGGCGAAACCCCGAGAGCGAAGAAAGTAGTCGTGCAGCTGTCGTCTGCACAACTGTGCCGTGGCATAATGCAGCCGCCGTTGCCGCCGACGCCGTCGCCGCCGTCGCGGCTCGGTCTACCGAAATGTTCTGTTTAAAGAAAATCATGCTTGCGTTCCACGCGACTTACGGATCTCTGCCTGGTCCCTGCCTGCGCCCTTTCCTTCACCCTGCTCCGCTTTACCGAACAATCAGTAGGAATTGTTCTCCGAACAACGGGTGGTGGGGGTGAGGGTGGGTTCGGTTGTTTCGATGCTCCGTGGCTTTTACCATTATTCGAGGATCGCGAGAGCCAACCGGAATCCGAAACACGAATCGCGAAACCATCCTTTCGGCGTAAATCGGTTTTCGCGAACGCGTGCTACGCTCGTCGCATTCATTTGCAAAATCTAGAAAATGCTACAATTATTATCTTAACAAGTTCATTCTTAGCTGCAAAATCTGTACAAATAGAATCTTGTCACTTTCACAACGCAAAACATATCAGTGTTTAATGCTCGGTGGGTTTAGTATTAATCATTTGAGTAAGTTGAAAATACAGTGTTCTTAAATTGTTTAACAGTAAAGCTACCAAGCAGAAAAGTGACTGGTACATATTGCTTTCTAAAAGTAGGAGGAATGATTTTATGCTTCCCAATTTCAACAAAGAAAGTTTTTTAATAATTTCCCACGAAAACTTCTCCATAATTTCATGAATTGTAAAATAAGAATCCGGTCATTTGACCGTGTTAGGATTAGTGTTAAATAGAATATAAAATCATTGGTTTGAGTGACCCGAAACCGTATCGAGTTCGAATATTGCGTTGTGGTTCGATATTAGATTTTTCATCGTTGCAAGTGCAGAAAGTTGCGCAGCAAAACATTAGTTCCCCGTAAAAGTTGACTGGTCAGCGGTTAGTCGTGGTTCAACAGTCGAATTCGATTCCAATATTCATGGGTTTCAGACAGGAAGAATATTTCGCCGGGGAAGTTCGATTAATATTTCATCGGCGTTGAGCAAACAACTTCGCCGATCGATCATCGTTCGGAGCTCTCCGGGCCGGTTTCTATGCCAGCGCGACTCGATTGTCGCAATGATTGTCGTTAATCACCGTCCCCCCTCCCTGCTCCCGCACCGGTCTACGCAGGTAAACGCAACGATGCTCGATTTCGCGTAGTCTAATTGATGGCGCCCGCACCGATCTAGTCACGGATCGCTTAATGGACCGCGACTAGACGGAAATCTATCTGTTCGGTACCAGTTCCCGTGCATTTAAACATAAACGTCCCGAACGTTTAATCAGGAAGACCATGTGCAAATAGAATCCCTATTGTCGTCATTTGTTTTTCTCAATTGTACAGTACTTGCAGAAATCCGCTGTGCAAGGGAGGAAAGGGAGACAGTGCTGTTCAAAATTAATTCGCGCATCAATCGTTGCGGCTAGCTAACTTTATGCAAAAGAAAAATTTTACTGACAAAATACATCTTGTTGAAGGGGGTGATTCCTAAGGTCATTTGCAGTAACTTTTTCCTTCTGCGAAAATGTTCTCCACGGCTTTGTTAAGGAGTTATCAACAAAAAAACACGAACCAATCAGAGCGCGGCTGCAGTGGACAGATTCCCGGTCGACCAATGCCAACGCTCAGCGGGACTTGTGGCCGAGCCGTGCTTTGATCGGTCCGTATCTTTCTTGAATAACTCCTTAACAAAGCCGCGGAGAACATTTTCGCAAAGGAAAAAGTTACTGCAAATGACAATTAGGACTGTTACTGTAATTGTTACTGCAAGGAGATGTTACTGCAATTAGGAATCGCCCTCTTCAAGTAAGTAAATTTTCTGGATATACTGTATAAAAATTGTACGAAACAGAAGACAAATAGAAATTCTATTCTTTCTTTAATCATTTTAGTCGGCTGAAGCCAACACATTGATATTTTAAAATTCTTTTAATTTGCCGATTGCATTCGATTGAACTAATTGTTAATCCTTTTTGTCATAAACGCAGAAAATCTACAGTCCAACCGAAAAATGATGGTTTTGATAGTCGGGACATGATCGAATGCAAATCTGAGACCGGAAACGAACGTTCCCGATCGGAATTGAAGTATCGCGGGGCGCGATTACGCACTGAATATTAATGGAAATTTTTTCGGATTCCGGTTGATTGGAAGCAGGACCGTGAATTAAATATTAATGAGATCCTCCTCGCGAAAGAATTAATTATGACATTCGTGTGAGACTCGAGCGCGTTATCCAATGTGGAACCTCGTCGAACCAGTTCACGGCGAATTCCTCGCGTTTCAGGAATTCGCTGTTGGATTGCGCACGTTATAAACTCGAAACCGCGGCCCGGGTGCTTCGTATAAATACTCGGTGGCGAATAGTTAGGCAGACAGAGTTGGGAACTTACTTTGGCAATCGTTCGGCCCACGGAGTGCGTTTCGAGCTGATTCTGTTCGAATCTATGCTGCGAGTACGGGAGGATATTTTTTCTGGTGAAATTGACGACTGTAATGTAAGTGAACCATTACTGTTAATTAGTAAACTGCAGATTTTTATGGAACATATGAATAAAAGTTTTCTGCATCTGCTGCAAGGAATAACTCAGGAATTTCTCTTCATTCATAATTTTAGTATATCAAAGCTAATATATCTCTTCAACTTTTAAAATTTTTCTGTGATTACTATAGTGTAGCTAATTTTTGTCATAATCGATCTAATCGCTAGAAAACGGTTCAGCTAATCATTACACCACGGATTTTATGCATTTATGACAAAAAAAATTTATGATTGCTTGCAATTTTTGGGAATTTTTTGAAAGAAAGGTATCGAGTACTATAATTTCAAATTTGGCACATGTCTTGACTAACATCTGGAGAGTATACTTAATTTTCTCTTTTAGACGGTAACAGCAGCAGGGAGATTTCTCAGGATTTGAAAAATTTTGGACATAATCTAGATTTAACTGGGCAATATAAATATTTTCGCCATTTTTGTCACACATCC
Organism: Halictus ligatus; assembly: GCA_028454255.1. Classification (NCBI taxonomy): domain Eukaryota; kingdom Metazoa; phylum Arthropoda; class Insecta; order Hymenoptera; family Halictidae; genus Halictus; species Halictus ligatus. The sequence goes on along the minus strand of CM052145.1, from coordinate 8,282,661 downwards.
CACGTCACCCAGCGTGGGCGTCCCCCATAATGCCTTCACATAGCGTTACATTAAATCACAACGCTGCGACGCTCGCGTTCACCACAACGTTATGGCATTCCGCTTTTTTTCGGGCATTTTCTCACCTCCGGTGATTTGCGACCCGCTTGATTTGCGATTCGCCACGGTCCGAAGGTTTCCTCTCTCGCTGTGCTCCCGCAGTATCGTGTTTCCCCTCGCGAAGGATTATCGCGATAATTTTCCTACGAAACATTAAACGTCCGCCGCGCAATTATGATCGCGAACGGCGACTTTTATTCGAGTCACAATTCAGCCAAGAAGCGGATTTTACGAATTCCGATGTCGTTGTTCCTCCGCATTTATTGCTGCGGCAGTGGAAGTGCTGTTTAGGGGACCCGGTCACCTTGATTTTTTCCACACTACGCGAAAATCATCCTCGAAAATAATGCAGATTTGTGGATATTTAAATTGTTCTAACTTCGTAAAAACTAATCTTATAAAAATGCTCCTGGACATACAATTCATTTTGAAGCCTGAAGTCTCCACTTTGACACACCATCATTGATTTTCTTTGAAAATATATTTGCGCGATATGGCGGATGGGAACCTTTCCCTTTACAACGACACCTTAAAATTGGAAGTACGATTTTTTTACTCGGTCAGTGCATTTTTCATTCAAAGATCAATGTATTTACTAAAAAAAGAATCGTAAATCAATTTTTAGGGTGTCGTTGTACAGATGAAACTTGAAGCATGAAGTCTGAGATGGTTTCAGTCGCGAAAATTAATTTGCAAGATTTTTTTTAAATAATGAAAGAATAACTTTAGGCAACAGATGAATGTAAAATAATGAACGCAGCCTTAAGTCATAGTTAATACATATTTGTTTGAGTGATATGGTAACAGATGCTGGAATGCTTGTGGAGGCGAAATGCACCGTCATATTTGTGACAACAGGAGTCACTGTTAGGTCTCCTGTAGCACCGTTGGGTTTCAGTTAGTTTGGAAACATCGTTATCATGTTTCCTCCAAAATCGAGTCGTCGGTGTCGGATTTCTTAGTGACACGTGTCCTTGGGATCGGATTTCCCATGTTCTAAACGAAATTAGGTTTCATCCAGCCACGGGTTACCAGTATCCGGTGTCCCATAGCCACTGTTTGCCAATATTAGGCTTCCCCCGCTAACAATAAGCACCGTTTTCGATGCTGAACGTTGGTAACTTTAGAATTCATACGAACGAACATTAATGGACGATTCGCAAAAACTATTACACTATTTCTGTCAGAAGCATTGTTTATCGAAATCTATGAACATTATGATGCTGGAATGAACAATAAGTAATAAATATAACTTTTCAAATTCATTTACAAATGATAACAATTACAGATGAATTCAAACGGAGAAATGATTGTGTTCGGTTTCATATATTCGATCGAAGTATGTTAACAAAGGGAATCAAATTCTATGTTATTCTACTACAGTTTATTAATTATTCATACCGGGCATGGTTTGCACTTTTCCAGCCTGGGATATTTTAAACTGGAAAATAAATATTCATGACAAAATAAAAATTCAAACCAATGTTTCCCTTATTGGTCCGCCAGTACAGTATCAACACTGAACAACACGAAATCAAAAAACTCTGTCCCTTTTATATTTCACGTACAGTGGACCTCTTTTATTAATCAATGCTTGATTTTATAGCTCCACAAACATTTCCTCTAGACCGAACGACTTGGAAGATATTTACCCTCGACTTCACCTTACTAACATCTCTCCAAACTTCTGCGGCGAAGTGTTCTTCCGTCATTTCGAGTGATTTATTACCAATAGACCGCAGATCTTTATATTTCCAAAAATATTTCTCGAATCAAGAAATACATGATACATGATACATTGATACATTTCATTAATTTAACTCTTGCGATTTTTCAACACTTTTCAGGATGTCTTGCAATCCAAATGGAACAGGAAATTTTAACGAAAAATATAATGAAATCTTTGACATCTCCCTTTAAAACTGCAATACGAAGAAAAGAATTTCATAGTGCAAATTCACCGAGAAAAATGTGGATTGAAATGTAATATTTGCACAATTTAGTTCAACTTTTTAATAATACATTACCTCATTAAGTCTCGCTTAAATTTGTTGGCAATTCATTAAATGAAACACGAGTAATGCCACTCAACACAAAATAGGTAATTTTTGCATTTGTAATGCATTAAGAATTATTAGGGCGTCCACGTTGCGGAGTCGATCTCGTACAAGTTTTATCCTCGAAGTACACTTGAGAAGTTCAGGTGAAGCACTCCGGGTAGTAAAACTTCATCCCGAAAGAGGTGTCCGGTTGCCAGAAGATTTATCTAGCAGAACGCAAGCACTGGCACAAAGGGGGAATATAGGACATTTTTTTAAATAAGATACCGTCTGAACAATGAGAAACGCGATGGGGAAACGGAAACATGAATGTTGCTCACCGTAGCGATAAGTATTTATGTTGGCACTCGTGAATATTGTATCGCTGCGTTTGTAATATGCGAAAAAGAGCGGTGGCTGAGAGATTTCACACGACGATGCACTGTACGATGTCACTGTACGATGCTTCTTTCGAGTGATCCGCGAGGAAGATTAGCGTGTCAGATTGGAAAAGAGCTTGTGTCAATGTTCCGCGGTATCGTGATGGATGCGCGTCCGATGAATAGGAAAAAATAGGTCGAAGGACAGGGTCTGCGTTTATGCTAGAATTTATTCGCCTGCTCGCAAAACGGAGGAGCAAATTGTACATTGAATATTTCGAGCGGGTCAAATGGTAACTATTAATTAAATATTACGAGATTACGAATTTTCAACCAAATTTCCATTTTCATAGCTCATTTCGTAAACGTTGGGATCGCGGAAAAATATTCTTTCATCATACGTGGTTTGTCCTAGCGAAAATGATTGACTTTTGCTCAAAGGATTTCAAGTGGATGCTATTAATCGAATTTTTTCGATAAATTTTCATTTTTATATTTCATAAACGTCGGGACCTAAGAAAAAATGTGATTTATTAACTGGAGGATTTCTTCAAATTTACTATTGATTTTTGCTAAACGAGGACTTCAAGTGGGTGAAATGGGTTTTGAAATATTAATCGAGTTGATTCTTTAAAAATTTATATTCTGTTGTGCTGTTAATCTTCTGCAAACTGGTGGAACTGAGGCAAATATTAATGACGAGATTGCGGATCTTCATGCAAATTGGTATTGTCATAGTTAATTTTATAAATGTCGGAGAAAAATTTGTTGCATCATCACTGGCGGATTTCTCGTGGTACTATTCATTTTGATTTAATGAGGACTTTGATTAGGTGAAACGTGATTTGAAGTATATTAATACTTCCATTAGGAAACGATTGTTTAAGCAATTAATGAAGCAAATATTAATAGCTAATGTTGTTCTGTGAACATCGAAATAATTTCTCGTAGTAAAAATAAAATAAGAGCAGCATCAATATGTATGTCTTTTCGTATTGCAAAATTTTTAAGTTTTATCAATCTTCCCGAGAACTTTGGTGGAATCAGCAGAATCGTGGGAATAGAGGTAAAATAAATGTACTTAATAGATCAAGGCTGCCATCCGAATCAGCACTTAAAAACCCAAAGTAAACTCGACTGATAAAGGAACCTTGGCGCGTATTCTTTTCATCAATCTTGTCCGAGATTTCTATAGGGACGGATGAACCAAGAAAACGTACCGTACCTCGCGATAAATCTAGAAAGCTTATAAAACAGTATCTAAACAAATGACCACGATCAAACAAAGATTTTATACTCCCAAGTCAACCACGAAAAATGCAGTGAAATGTAAAATAAGATAAAAAAAATATGTTAAATTTCAGTTTAACGTTAAAATATTAGAAACATTTTGTTATTTGTGGTCAGGCATTGGAAATATGAATATTATTCCGGAAAATCTTTATTTCCCATGAATATATGTACTTTATCGACCACCAATTTTATTTACAGTTTACATACGAAACAAAGAGTAACAGACCTCGCAATCTATTGTCCCAGCACCGCAGCTCGACCAGATCGCATAAACTGTGGACGTTTATGCGAATTCTCGCCGACAAAAAAAAAATCGCATAAACCCGGAACTCGGTACAATTTTATTTCCCGCAGTGGAAGGGAATAAAAACGTCGGAAAATCGTATTAAATTTCATCGAACATTGTACTTTACTATTACGAAGTTGTAAAAGTAAAATCCCTATTCCAGTTAGAAACGCCCATAAAACCGGTAAGACCTTTTGACATTTTGAGCGGAGAAAGTCGAGTTCATCGATCATTTATATTCATTACCAATCATTTATTTTTAATAACAATGCTATTTTTAGTGCGACATAGAGCTGGACACACGAATGTTTAAAGTACATGATTAGCGTGCATTTAAAATAATTGATTCAAAGGCAAAATGAATAATATGTGAATACTTCTTTTATTGCGTATTTATACAATTTACAAACAATGCATTAAGTAAAGAACAATTACACAATAAAACAATTAATACAAGCAGAAGTTAACAGTGTATGAAAATACATCTTTCTGTCACACTGTCTCCTTTAAAAATGCACAAACTGATTGTTTGTTATAAAGTCAAGAACATTTTGACACACAACAAAGAACTATTCGAGACAAAACAAAGAACAGCTGGAAAACAAAAGAGTACACAAAACGATCAACACAAGCAAAAATCAACGGTATGTAAATAAACTTTCCTGTCACACTGTGTCCCTTAAAAATGTACAAACTGAATATTCGTGATACAATCAAGAACAGTTTGACATAAAACAAAGAACCATTGAAACTAAACAAAGATCCTCGGGAAAACAAAAGACTCTATACAAAACAATGTACACAAGCAAAAATAACAGATGAATAGTTCTTTCTAGCAGTGTTTCACTCAAACACCGACACCATCCAACAAAACAAGAAAGAACAATGCGTCGCAGTAAGTCGACGGATCCTAAATTCTCTCTGGAACATTATATTTGACAGCCCATAAAAATGAAATTGGCCACTCCAGTTTACAATCGCATAAAATCCAGCGATCGCCGTGTGGTATTTCGATCGCTTAAGGTCAAGTTCATCGATCACCCAGCGAATCAAATTGTTTTCGAGCGTTCGCGTGGATCGCGGACGAGATCGTATCTCGGCGCGGAGAGGAGTGAGAGAGTACAATACATCGGCGGGGAAACGTTCGCATAAATTTCGTGACCACGTGGAGGATCTCGCGGTGGTTGTGGATCAAGCGATGTCCATCGGCTTCGATCGAATGATACCGGAGATACGCGGCCTTTTTCTCGGAAATCATGGTCGAGGAGCGAAGGACGGGTCGATCGATTTTTATGAGGCTGAATATAAACGTTTGCGGAGAACTGGCCAGTCGTCGTGGATATACCGAAAGCTGATAGTCGCGACTGTGCCGACGGTATAACGCAATCAGTGTACACTTCAGAACACTTTTTCGGCATTTTTTTTCCATTCCAAATTTCCCCTGTGTTCTCATCTCGCTCTTTTCTCTAGTATTCGTGGGGCGATCCTCTGTTGTCGCTCGTATGCAAATCTCAAATTTTGTTGCTCTCATTCGCGGCAGCCTCTTGCGAAAGAAATGCTTCGTTAAAAATATTCTGGTGTCTCGGCTATACTCGGATTAATTCCGCCGATGAAACGGGAATACGTTCAGACTCGCTTTGCAAAGTGGATTATACTATATCGCGTTTTATCTTGCTGGGGTTCGCGGAGAATTTTATAGAATATGAATCGATTATGTGTTCGATTGGAGTTTCGGGGGAAAGTTGATCAGCATTCGATAGAAGGTTTGGTTTGGGAGGCAGGAAAAAATTGATTCTAAAGAACGAAGAAGGATATTTCGGGAAATGCAGTGCGAATTAAGAAATTGGGAATTACAATTCCGAAAATATTGGGAAATTACAATTCTCAAAGATTCTACAAAATCAGTGCAATTTAGTTCATGGAATCGATTTCAATTAAATTGATTGTGGGAATTAGTTCTATAATTCACCTGCATCTTTCGAATAAATTACGATCATAATGTAAACTTATAATTAGTTGTAGAATACTGTCACGCATATATGACTATCATGACAACCAATACGTAAACGAAAGAAGCAAGTTATTGGAACTGGTTATTAGTAGGCCAGGATGCATAAAGAGTTGGAGATTTCTTTCATTAAATAGAACTTAATGAATGTGTTTGGAACTTAAGTTCCATGCCACAGCCCTACACTTTATGGTCTATATTAAAGTTTTCCAATGTAGGCGCTGTTGTCCACCGATGTAAATTTAACAACAGCCTCTTACGGTTCAAAATTACACTCTCAATTATTAACTGTACTTGCAAAGTTTGATAATGGAGATAATTTTCCTCTAAGAGAGCACTGAAAAACAGAATTTTAACCTTTAACATACGAAGAGACCCAAATATGTATTCTTTTTATGCCAAGTTGTAAGTATTAAAAATGCTTGGGATTTTTCTATGTGTAATCAGTTCTGATAAATAGTCTGTTAAAATGATTTTTGGAAAAAGATTGAAAACTTTGTGGAGGTTAGTAAGATTTTCGTAATTTATATTTCCGTGAAATGCATAAAATATACACATAGTTTATAATAACAAAAACTAATATTATTCGAACTAAAGTAATTATAAAAAAGACTTGGGGACCCCGCTTAGTAAATAAGCAGGAAAATAGGGAATAAAAAGTTATTATTTCTTGGTTTAGACCATAGAAGGTTCGTATAGCAGGAATAAAGGGAGTATAGGGATTAAGCACGTAGAGGAGTAAAAGGGAGCGTAAGTTAGAAAAGGCAGAGAGACTCTAATGTACGTTTCGATTCCAATTTTGATCAAGGGCCCGTCAAGCAACAACTAAGGAAAAGAAGAGTATCAGGAGCTTGTAAAGGGACGATGAGATGCGAATCTACGATAGAGAAGAGGAAAGCTGGAGGAAATCGGATGTCGTCCATCGCAGACGCGTGAAAAAATCTCGCTTCTGGAAAACGCTCGCAAAATACACGAAGCTGTACTGCAGGTATACGAAGCTGGTCGGGTTCAGGTACTTCGTGGAAGCGAGAACGTCATGGTTCGACAGGTAATTTTGCTGTGCGCGTGAGGCCGTGGCGGATCGTGTAACGTCGTGTGCTTGGTGCGTAACAAATTCGAATAATACTGTGCTCGCACGGCGAAATAATCATGCAAGCTCGGTTATTGTGACCTTTCGCTCGACATTCGTGGTGGCGATGTTTAACTTTTTAGCTCGGGATCGAAAAAGTTGTAGCACTTCTCGATAGATTCTATTTTGAGACATAAAGCATTTTTGAAAAACGTCCTCACATTGTGAATTCTGATGGGAATCGACAAAGGAAAATTCTGGAATGTAATAATTACATTGCGGAATTTACGCTTTTGTCACAAAAATGAGTAGGTGTAATTTAAGAGAGTAAACGCATTAGAAGAATTTAAAAATATTTTGTTGTGTTATTTTCAGTCTATTAAGCATATTAAAAGAGAAAAAACTTTCTATTTTACTCCACTTTGTTGCAATTCAGGTGGACTACTTTTACTTTGAACGAAGCTCCGCAGTTTAGTAAAAGTTGAATGGGATACAGAAATAGAAATTTTTCTATTACAGGTATATTTCGTTTATCGATATTAAAAAGATGTCGGCCATTGTGCTAAATATGGAATGATATCTCATGGATCGACTCTGTACTATATCATTATTAGACTCGGGATCTTTACGTAAAATAAAAATACTCTACATCGATTGTAATGAACACGAGTTGAATGACAGTCTATTGTTTTTTTTTTAAATAATTTTAATAATGATAATACAATTTTGCATGCAATCGTTTTTGTTATAATTGTATAGACTCTGTAGTGTAATTATTACACTATCTAAAATATCATAAACTCTTTTGTTCAACAATCGCCATGGACATTTTCCATGGCATTTTTAAATTCTCACTGGTTTCAGACTGTTCTGGGGCATGTTGTACGCGATCGCCTTGCCTGCGATGATCTATACGATCTATCAAGGATATATGGACATCATGGAGAACCCCTGTTTCAATGCTGTGGATACGGAACAGATGGATACCCAAGATTTGGATTTCCCAGGTACATTAAACACTATTTAATTACGAAGAAGCGTTTTAGGTCAGACAGCCGAATAGAATAAATCAGAAAGTAACGTAGATCGATTATAACGATCGATAACGTAGATAAGTAAAATATATCAGCCATCAGTCACGCGAGCAGTACAACTAAGTGAGGGGTCGGACAAGTAGAATACCCTATTAGCACCATTCAAGTAGAACGAGTCAATGATTTGCGAGAAAACTATTATTATATAGTATGGATCAACTATTCTGTACGGAAAAGTCTTTTATTCTTATGCGGACAAGTGGTACGAGTCTATAATTAGTAGACTGTGGATTTTATGAATTTATGGGATAAATTTAAAACAGTGAGGAAATTATAAAAATATTAAGAATGTGTATCGTTTTCATTTCTGCAAAATTTTTAAAGGAAGAAAGACAACTGTATTTATTTCTTGCAATCAACGAAGAAAATTTTTATTTTCCATAAAGATCCGCAGTCTAATTGGACAAACAAACAGTGCGAGCAACTCATATAGATCAGGTAACTGGTACGAGCTTCGATCATTGATCGAATCTTTTCGCTAGCGAAAGGTCTTGTCATCACGCTTTTAGTTCACACTTCAGACAAAGTGGCCTAATGGAATAAAACGCTAAACAATGAAAGCTAGAAGAGAAAAGTGTTGATTGTAGAAAAATCATGTTTGAACGATCCTCGGATCGTCCGACAGCCTCTCGAGATTACTTTTCCGAACAATATTGATTCTCAATCACAGCGGAAATTGTACTTTCGACCTCAATGATCATTTAATTAGGCCCTTCACCATCGATGGCCACTTACCAGGAGAAACTTTCCTAATTAACCGGGCTCGAAGGAGAATATACCGAGAAAATTGCGCAGCGGGTTCGGAAGATCGGTTTTAATGCCTTGCTAATTTCGAATCGGGTTATTAAACGTGGGGGCCCACGAGGAATTAACAGAGTGTTACTGTTACACGGGGATTAAAGTGTCCGAAGTTTCGTTGACGCCGTTTCGTAACGAGCTTTCCTTTTCCAGGCGTGTCGATCTGCAGCATAAATCGAATCAGCCGGCGGGCCGCCATGGAAATGGCCAACGAACTGTGAGGAACTCTCGGTGTTTAAGCGAGCACGAGTACCATTCGCCAACAGTGCAATAGTAGTACATAGTAGTTCGAGTGCACTAGCTGGAAAAAATTCATTTTCACATTCCTGACAAATAATTGCCTCGATTTACTCTCTAGGCAATAAATGGATGGAGTTTTATGCAAAATAAAAATTGTCTGCGTCAATTTCAAGGATCAGAAACCACGTAAAAATATTTTTCTGTTTTCAATCATTTCAATTAGTCGAAACTAATATATTGGTGTTTTAAATTTTACCTACTCATTTTTGTCATAGATGCATAAAATCCGCTACAGCATCTCAAAGTTTTAAAAATGATCAATTTTCAAATTGTTATAACTTTGTAACAAAGGATCGTGGAACGATCATACTGGACTCAGTTTAAAGCATGAAAGGACGACTTTGATATTATGACTTTTAGAAAAGTGAAATCTTTCATGTTTTTCCTATGCGATAGAAAAACGTCTTAGGAAAATCTGCCAATGTGTTTTGAAAGTAAAGATTCCAAGCTTTAATACGAGCTCAATTTGATTCTTCCAGGATCCTTTGTTGCGAAGTTATACCACCTAAAAGGTCAACAATGTTCCATCCAGCAGTTGACAATTAAATTGGCATAGATCACTTAAGAATGATTAAATTTTCGAATGAATCAGGTTTGTGTTCTAAGACGTAAAATCCCGAATGAGTTTACAACCGCGAAAAAATAATTACCTCCAGTGAGCACTTAGTATTCGAACCACTGTGCGTCGGTTCATTGGACAACACCAATTTGCACTGCATGGATAATTTCGATTGTGGTTGACGTTGCATCGCCAGCTGACTATACTGCTACTTCGACCCGGACTCGAGCTTCCGCAAACAAATACCTCTGTCATTACCGCGGACACTGTCCCGAGTGTCACTCCGTGCTGACATTATAGTTACTTGAGTTGCAAATTTAGCGAGAAATGCACCGACAGAAAAAGATGCGTGCAAATTGTTTTGTGGGCTCGTTCTTCATTTTGATGAATCTTGTTAGTCAATTAATCCTTACACTTAGTTTATTTCGAAATAATTTCATACGTCGGACATAAAATTCCTTTAATGCAAAAGTGGTGAAGATCAATTTTTTTTATGAAATTTATAGATTCTCTCGACAACGTGACGCATTCTTCGACAAATTGTTTGCAAGTTAACTTAAAATCCGCGAAGATTGTCATTAACATTTAATCGATAAGAGGCCGGTAGGCCACTGTAAAATGATCTCTCATCAATAATTCATTCCGAGTGCAACATTAATATTGAAATCCCACTGGAACGTAACAACGTGGATATAAATATTTTACCAGAACGGCTGACGCGCGTCTGATTTCCGTGTTCGACGGAATCTTTTAATATAATCTCGAAACGAAAGTTTATTCGTAACCTGGATCACGGTTTCCGGAGATTTTATCGTTCCGCGTGGCTCGGTCCGCGAATTTCATAGCGTGCTCTGAGCGTTATCTTTCGCTTTTTCAAAACGTGTGTCGCTTTCAGTTTTGTATGGATTTTATGAGCCGGTTTTTCCCCTTTGGTCCCTGTCCGTTCGCTTTTCTCGTTTTCGCAACGCGGCGATCCCGAGTGTTCGCTATTGAACTTAGAACAACCTCGCTTTTAAAATGTTGCCGGGATTATTGCAAATTGAAAGCTGTGTGTGTGTTTTGCGTTTCAGATTTCAGTTAAACATCACCCGGCAGTCCGTGGATGAAATTTTCGAGCTGATCACGCAGCTAGGCGATCTCTACGATTCCGAATTTATCAAGCAGAATCGAGTGTATCGGATCGATCACTTGCTGGCGGGGTCCCCTGATTATTATATCACCGAAATAATGAGTCGTGTGAGTACTGTCAATCGTCCCTTAAACTACCCCTTCTCCTAAACTTTCGAAATTATGCAGCAATATTTTTTAATTTTTTTTTAACCCTTCAACTGGGCGACTTTTCAATTAGAAGTTGACATGGAACTGTAACTTTAAAGGTCTGTAAAAACGTTAAAAAATTTTTCAATGAACGAATCAACCATGGATTTTAGGATTTACAACAATCGCTACGATATTTTTTTATAAAGTTGCCAGTTACTATCCAGTCAAAATACCGATAAATCAGTTCAAGAAAATCGTAGACCAATTTTTTTGCAGCTTTGTAAAGAGGAAGATGCAATCTTCAAATTCGTGGGAGATTCATTCCCGGAAAAATTTGTTAACATTTTTACAGATGCTTAAATATGTAGCATTTTCGAGACGATGCGTGTCTTTAGTCCTCCACCTGCTGCATCATGCAAAAGATTCTTTGACATAAGTGAACAATATTCAGTGAAAGTAGAGACTTCTCAGTTCAAATTGAGCCCGGATGTATTGTCGTTTCTTTTAAAGAAATGATCAATTCTGATCAATGATAATAAATGATCACAATTCTCATCACCGTGTTGCCGCGTTCTTTACTCGAACATTAATTTTTAGGTCACCTGGTTAATTTTATTTTAGAATGATTGTGCAATTGTTTGACCAATGAACGGGCATGCTAATAGTGACATAGTGATTTCAGCTGACACCACATTGTTCGGTATTGCTCACAAGGTGCCGATTCCACGATCAGGATAGAAACTGCTCGGATATATTCACATTCCGTAAAACGCAGGATGGGTTTTGCTGCACTTTCAATTACGCCACCAAAGGAGATGATATATCCTTGTGAGTCAGTAGAGTAACTTACAGAATTTTCTGCAATCTGATAATTAGCGTGTTCACTGTTCTATGACGTGAAATGAATAATTTTTTCCGGAATATTTGACACGAGAGAAATGACACAATTTTAATATTTCATCTGTTGAAAATTGCAAAGTTGTTTACCTCGTTCGTTTTATCGACACTCGAGTAGTTTTAATTTAAATGCATGAAATTCACCGCCCACCAAAAACAAATTTATCATTCTCTTTTGATTTCGAACCTGATGTGATTTATGTGAGCAGCGAATACAGTAATGTAGTAATCGGTTTCGAAAATTTTGATGTTTTTTTTATGAAACTAATTATTACTGAATTGTTAACTTTTTTTACTCCTTTCTCTTTCTCTCTCTTTCTCTCTCTCTATCGCGACATCTGTGCTATGGTGTTTTCGTCGTTTCACTCGTTCTACTATGTTTCGTATAACTATGTATACGGTTTCGTTTAATTACAACTGGCGGCACGGTGTCGATCACAGGCTGGAGCCGCTCAAAGTGGACGTTCTGGGAAAAGATGGCGGACTTTCGGTTTTGATGGAGTCGTTTAAGGAGGATTATCTATATCCCATCTTTCCTATCACCGGATTCAAGGTAAAATCCAGCAATGAGGACCTGCGAGAAGTGCAAACATCGTCAACTATCTAATTAACACCTAAAAGTATCACTGGTCAAATTGACCGATTTTATATATTTTATTCCACAATTATTAAAATGAGACATCCCTATGAAAAACAATTGCACGTATTTGTAATAAAAATCACGGAAAATCTAAATAAACTCATTCTTGTCATAATTATAGAGCAACTCATTACAGTTACAGATAGACAAACTTTAATTCGTTAAAAAATGTTAATCTTCATCCAAGGAACCTATTGCTAATTTTAATGTATACTGATTGCAGCACCAATAACTTTTCACTATTAAAATTTACAAAATCCATAAACTCCAAGCCTTATGTCAATCTATAGAAATTATTTGGATTTTTGAGAAATGGATTATTCACTCTGACAACCATTATATGAAGTACATAAAATGCATTAATTATTTTTGCTGCTTGTGTGAAGTAAAAGAATATATTAAATGTGTATTAATTTTTTATAAAAATGCTAATTGCGATAGGTGACGATATTCAACCCTCACGATTACCCAGACATGACCAGTGGAGGCGTGATCGAGATCTTCGTTTCTCCAACAACACAAAGGGACGTAGAAATCGAGGCGATCGTGTCCTACAGCACCACAAATGTCATATCATACTCGCTTGAACACAGACACTGCGTATTTCCCGAAGAAATGGTGAAAGTACGTGCATCTTACACTTACAGTGACTGCATCGTCGACTGCAAGGTCGCTGACATGCTTAACTTATGCAAGTGTGTGCCCTTCTACCTGCCTAATCGAGGTAACAAAACCTATCTAACAAAAAAAAAAAGGAACATATTCATAGCTGTGCCGCCGTTAGACAAGATGCCTCATTTCAGTGTCTCGTGACCTTTAAGAAATTTAAAGGATGTCGATACATAATTTCCAATTTTACAAAATTTTTTAGATCAACCAACATATTTTTATTTGGCTCCTGTCTCTTGCTACAAATGCAGACAATTTTTATGTTGCATAATAATCCGCAAATTATTGGAATTAGATCATTGAATATTAAATATGAATCAATTAAGTATTCAATAACTCATAAACTACAAGATGAAGTTATGTATGTATTGTAGTAGATGAAAACTTTATTCACTCTCGCTCGTACATAATAACGTCGCTGATTGTCCAGGTGAACTGCCCCACGGCCCGTGGCCGCGCTTTATACGTACATACGCTCTCTCTCTTCTTAGAATCGCGATCGTCAGATTTTTCGTCGTTGTCGTCGCTGCACAATTATCTTATATGGCCATGTGGCGATCCCACGACCGTATAAGGCTCGACGGTTTCCCGCGAAGCCTAACGATCGACGAAATCGCGCGATCTTACAGTATTGAATATATGTAAATACATAAAGAAAACTATACATTGGAATTCTATCTTTTATTTGAACTTAATTTTAACAGAGGCATTATTCATGACAGAGTACCTATCCATTTTTTCCATAGTAAATATAAAATAATTAGTCCCAAAATGAAAATTGTTTGCAATGAACAAGAGTTAAACAGAAATTTCTTTCATCTCTTAACTATTTTCATAAGCTGAGATCAATACATTGACGTTTTTAAATTCTATAATTTGTCTACTGCCTTAAATGTGCCTAGCCATTTTTCCCATAAGAAATAAAATCTGTAGTTTAACAACGACGAGCGCTTAATTTGCTCGGACACTTTCCGTCGATCATGCGCATTTTATTTCACTGTCGCTTACAGCTTTCCCACAACTTTCTTTTTCTAAAATCGTTCTCACTCGTCGAAGCTTCGCGTCTCAAGAACCGTCGTCCTCAGCAACAAGAGAAGCGACACGATACATTTTCCCAACTTCGTAAGATGATATTTCTTTCGAAGTGCTGGACAAGACAAGAAGAGGATACACAGATTCTTTCGAATGTAGATGTCGCGATCCGCGCAACAGGACATGTCCCAGCCCAAGTTTTCTCTCCGGAATCAATCCGCGTTCGACGTCTTAATTTTCGCGTCTGACGGAGGGTGTGGGGAAGTTGGCATCAGTCATTCATTGTTATAATGAGGTAGCTTTAATCGAGGTTCGCCGTTGACTCTCTCCGTTTCACAATACACTAAATGCACTCCGCAACAACCACTCTCCAACTGAACTCCCCAAGAAACTTCTAAATTATTCGGGGAACGTCGAGCAACTATAAACCAGCGACGGCGTGCAGCTCTCGCGGCCAAGTAGTTTCCCTCGAAGATAAGTTCTGCCCGGCGTGGGGCGCAATAAAAACTGTTTAAACTGGTCTGAGCTTACGAAACCCAGCCCTCTCGGCTTCACGGCTCGATGCTCCCCCGTTCCGGAACCTAACCTTGTTATTTTAATAAGCGTCCGACCGGTTATGGGACTCCGCGCTTGACGAGCTTGATCCAGGATCCGGTTTGGTTCGCGTCTCATTCTGATCAGCTTTGATACGATAATTAGATAGTCAATACTTTCCTTATTACCGATTCAATTTTGTCATAAATGCATAAAACTCGCAGTCTAATCAGAAGCTTCTGGACCTTATGCAGACGAGTAGTACGAGTCGACCATTCGTTCGACGGAAAACATTGTTTTAATTTAATGCACATAAATCGATTCATCAGCCAAACGTATCATGTTCTTATTCAAATAAGTAGTACGAGTCAATCATTTATCAGACAACGCATGCTCTGATTCACGCACTGAATGGAGATGCTCGCGAATAATAACAAATGGTTAGAAATTGTGTGCAATGATCCTCGTAATACAGCGTTGGTCTGCAAAAGTGGACTATACAACTCCAACGATTGTGGACTCGAGAAGATCCGGGAGAGCTTGTCGTTTCTATTCCCTGCCGTGTACGTCGTACAACGGGTTCACTTTTATCGGATAAGAGTCAAGAGCCAGATAAATATTGTTGCGTCGACTTTACGCTCAAGTGTAAACAAATACTGCCTTTGAAGCGCGAACCTTAAACTCTTCTACCATACTGCACGGGGGACAATGCGCCCTGAGCCAACTGTTATCCGTGGGCAGATAAAATTGTTTATTTCCTGTGCTTCCTGCTCTGTTTTGTTCCCCTTCGCTTTTTGCGATACGCGCGGGCTATTGTGAAAATGTACCGTACACGTGTCGGGCTTGGGTTGTTAGAAAGAAATTCTGATTTTGGGACGATGGTTGGTGCTTTTTTAATTTTTAGTTGGATTTGTGAATTTCTTTTAAAAGGATAAGTGTATTTTTTATGTTCTTTAAACATTCTATTTACTGTGGGAGGTAAATTGTTGTTTAAGTGCTTACTATTTTCTGTCCTAGAACAAATTCATTATAGAAGAAATGTTCGTTTTAGTACATTCACCATAACTGTTTATTGACTTTTACAAATATTTTCAATTTGATTACATTATGTTTTCTTGTATCTTCCTTGTCGTTTTGCAGAGTCCAACAGGGTTTGCAATTTAGAAGACGTACCGTGCTTGTTGCAATACAAATGTAAGTGCATTGCAATTTTATTAAAGGAACGAAATATATTGAACATCTAAGAATCGTGCCAGAGAATCGAAGGATTGAAACGATTAGACTGGAGGATTAATGAGAGAATAGTTGAACTCATTTCGGGGAAGAGGTCTATTAATTTTGGATAGGTTGAAAAGACTTTTGTAATTTCAGACAGATGGTCCTCCGTGGTGCCTAATTCCGATCTGTACAACCATGGAGTCGAAGAATCCGACAGCATTTTGCATTGCAACAATTGCTATCCATTGTGTGGCGACGTAACTTACACTGCGAAGATGATGTCCACTAATATACCACCTGGGTATCATAGAACAAAATTATTGTGAGTAGATGGTATTGATTTTAAACGTTTTCGAGCGGTTATGTTTATATAATTTTCAGGAATAACGTCTACTTCGAGAACCAAAGCGTTTTGCACGTGTACTTCAATCGTTTTGGCACCATCAAGTTGAAGCAAGACGTTGTTTATCGATGGTACGAACTTTTGGGTAAGTCTCTTTTTCTACAAATAATACTCAATTTTAATAACTGTTCATTCGAGAAGAATAAAAAATAAAAAATAATGGGGTGAAGTAATCTTCATTTTTATTTTTCAATCAAATCAAAGTCGAATAGAAAATAAAATGGGGAAAAATATTAATTTCTACCTAATTCATATGCTAACATTTCTATTTTGTTGCTATGTTCATTTTTATGAAGGTCTTCAACAACCCTTATCTTTATAATAGAATGAGATCGTAGTCAAATAAAAAATAAATCGAGGGAAGGTATTAATATTAATCTAATTAGAGTGCACACAATTTTATTTTGTTGCTGTGGTGATTTATTATAAAGGGATGAAACAACCCTTATCTTTATGGTCGAATGAAATCGTAGTCAAACAAAAAATAAATTGGGGGAAGGTACTCATTTTCAGCTAATTAGAGTGCGCAAATTTTTATTTCTTTTGCCATTATAATATCAAATAAACGAACCTAACCATTGTTCACGTTCCAATGAGATTGCAGCAGAATTGATAGTAAATGGGGAACGGGTATCAATTGCCACCTCGCGATCAGTAGACAGTGGAAAGGCTGTCGAAGGATTGAGAAAATACTCCCATCTGATCAAATTGGCCAGAACAAGTTATGAGAACACATTACGATTTAGTACAATCTTTTCGGTGTAATTGACCAGAACACATTGCGAGAATACACTGCGCTCTATTACAACCTATTGGAGATTAACCAAAGTCCTCTAAAGAAGGTTTTTGCAATTCGTAGAAGTACTTGCTTCCATTAGCTTCATTTCCAATCTTGTTTTACTCGTTCATACAAACATCGATTGTTCCGCAGGAAAACCCTGAAATGATCTATCAATATCCAAAGATAGAAAAAATGATTCAACATGTATCCTATTCTTGGAATGTCTATATAAATACATAGTATTGAAAACCAAATTATACAAACATTATAAATTATACATTGTAAATTATACAAAATTTTGGTACGAACATGGTCTTTAAAAAATCACTACGATTTATGTACAACGTGTCACGATTTAAAGTTGCATTTAAAACATTGGCGCCACACTTTTCATTAAATCTACCATAAAGGAGGGACTTCGTTCTTCAAATATGTGTCAGTTTCAGGCGTCAAAAAAATTTTTCAAAACTTGCAGAATTATTCGAATTTGACAGATTTTCTAAAAGAAGCACCTTTGCCTTTTCACTCTTATATACGGTGTTCAAACATCTTTAAGGAGATTGCTTAAGAAAAGTAAACTTCTTTGAAGCAGGTGCCTTACGCTTCAAAATGAGCTTGGAATCATCACCGTACGATTTTTTGTCGCAGAGATATAACTATTTAAACATCGACGTATATCGAACGTTCTTTCAATTTTGCTCGTCAGCGTATATTCGCTGCAACCGTGCTCAGAGTTCTCGATATAAAGGAGCCCCGATAAATCGCAATGTTCAACCTTTCGTTTCACTAAACAAATTCCTTCGATTTCGCAGAATTTTTATGGTCGCCTGTGCGTACGGAGCGCATTCCTGCCGATGTAATCGTAATCGCGGCGGGTTCGACGGGGTAGGTTTAATCGAGGGCACGGCCGCCGTAAAAGCGGTTCCGAATAAAACGCGCTCTCGGATACACCGGCAATAAGGATCGCGATGCAAAGGATTCCGTTTTGTAACGTAGGATCCGTAGCAGCATGAAGTTGCTCCGTTGCGCGGGCGTAATCTGTTGCCTGGAGCTTCCGGGGGAAATAAAAGCGCAGGGAACAGTGCGGCCGTTGGGAACAGCAATGGTTGATCCATTATGGTACGGGCACACTCGCTGTCGCAAACGGCTGTTGTAATGCGCTCAGGATAACGGAGTTACGATTCTCGTTTTTATACGCGATGGTCCACGACGCCCCGTGATCCTTATCGACAAGTCCCGCGGCGATTTACCCCGAAAATTTCCAACCCTTTCGACGTTAAATCGACGTCCTCGAAGTTTATGTTGGTTCGTAGGTCTTCGTCAATCTCTGAAATCAAAGAAGAAAAATCATTGTAATAGAAGTCTTAGAGTAGAACGGTTTTGAATAGATTGAAGAGATTGGAGGTATTTAATCTTGTTCATTTAAAATGTTTAGAGACTTGAGGGTTAAACTTCAACTTGGCAACGGACAAATTTTTAACTTTTTTTTTATATAAACCTGTAGATTTTGACGAGACAGTGCCAATTGATAGCAACAATCTATTTGGGTTTGATTTCGGTTTCTCTGGAATAATATAAAGAGATCTGAGCATAAGTATTCGTGGTTCGGTCGCTGGTTCGAAGGAATTTGAGTTTGACTTCGAATTCTAACTCGGCGATCGAGAATTACAGAATTACAGAAGTGGAAACGATTAGAGGACCGGAGAGGCAATACAACGGGAATAGAGGGACTTGGAATGGGATTCTCGTATTTTCCAGGCGACGCCAGTGGCATCGCCGGCATCTTCGTCGGGTTTAGCCTCATCGCCGTCGTGGAGTTCGTTTACTTCGTCGGGCTTTTCGTGTTCGAGCTTTTAAAGGGACCAGATTCGTCTGACGGCGTCGAGGACGAAAGTGGGCGTGAACGACCGACGATACAGAAGATTTATTGGGGCGAGCTGTACCCGAGAACGAGGCAGAACGTGATGGCGAAACGACACGATCGAATTCGCGATAAGTATTAGCCTGTACCTGCTGAGTACAATTGAGTACTTTGCCGTCGTTCCTGCTCTGCTACAAATTTTGATCTTAACAATGATCACTCACTTAAGAGACACTGTAATTTAAGAACTGTAAACTTTGTGATCTTCTCTATGTGTTTTTCAACGGTGGATACTTTTGTGTGTTAATTTTATTTGTATATATTTTTGAAACCGGTTCTTTTTGGTGAATGTTGATCCTCTTATTGAAATTATTTAAATTGCATTTAAATTGGCTTACACTGCTTTATTCCTCTGTTCATTCGAGAATTGTGCAATTATCATTTTTATCCTATCGTTTATTATTGTTACATTTTTATTTGAACAGGAGGAATTTTTTCCTCAACTGACAATCATTATATTTTATAAACATAAGTGTATGTATTATTGAATTAATATTACTAAAAGCATAAGAAATAGTGTTTTTTAAAATTTTATATACCTTACATAGAGCTGTATCTGTTATTTGCCTACAAATATTTGTTGTACCTAAATATTGCAAAATGCTTGGTTTCTTCCTAACTATAAGATAATGTAACAAATTTGTTAAGAAATATAGTTATAAGAAAAATGAACTGAAGATCTTCCGTGTGACCGTTTCCAATGAACGTACAAGGGTTAATAAATTTTTAATATTATTGGAAGCGTTATAAAAATTGTAAGACGCATTTTAGTAGGCATGCATAATAAATGTAGTAACATGGGCCATAGGTGGGCTAAGCGACGTGTATGGAAAGTCAAGTGTATTTACAGCAGCACTCAAGATAATAAAATGTGTAGAAGCTGTGGCAGTAATGTCTGTAAAACCGCTGAGTGTAGAAGTAAGCTCCTTAACTCGGAGTAGGTCTTTAAAAAAATATTTGTGCGAACAAATTATACTCATGTGTACACTATTTTAATGTCTTATCACTCTGTATCTTTTATAGTATTATCTCTGTATAATATTTTCATGTATTATATTAAATGTGACCGCAACTGGCACGTCTGACCATAACCGACTACTTCTACTTAAACCACAGCTAATACTTCATATTCTTTTACGTGGACTTTACAAGAATCTGGTTATTGAAAAATGTACTCAATGTGTTATCCAAATGAAAATCAACGTTACGAAGACAATATCTTCATTCACAAAACCTTGCAAAATTTTCTTCAGTGTTATTTTTAAGGTATTCACAGAAAATCTATAGAAGCTTAATAATACTATTCTCAGAGTTTAGAACTTGTGTAAAACTTCAAGAATGGAATTACTGGAAGCTTGTTAGCAGCTTCCTCAATAATTACACTATATCCGAAGGAAGTTTAATAATTTTCTTTAAAAGAATAGTCTCAGAAACGTTTGAGATTAATATTTTTTTTAGTTATAGTTCTAAGGAAGTTTTTTGTTACACACTAAAATTCACGCAGATTCACACAAAAAATTTGGATTAAATTAATTGTCATGGGTTACGTTTGCAATGAAAATTCATTACTCAGACGTCTGAAGTTAATATTTTTAATCTGTAATATTTTGGAACTTATTTTTTTAAGTCTGTGCCCTTAAAAGATAACATTTTTAATGTCTCAAATGTGTAGCGTGATTTTTAAATTGAGTCGCAAAAATGTTTCAATATTTTATTAATCATGCTGATCAGAAATTCACAAAACGCACAAAAATTCTGATGATACCAACGTTGAAGGACTATTAAACAAACACTGGTAGGTAAAATATTGAATGGAAGATTCAGAAGTGTGCGAATAAGATTTCTTCTTCGCACACAGAAAAATCGTTAATAGAGCGTAGATTAGGATAAACGGGGATGGCTGTTCGGACAAATCGACGCCCGTTTTCTCCAAGGACCTCAACGAGAGAGCGTTGACGAAGGCACGTACATATCTTCCCGAGAAATTACCAATCCCCCACAGCGTTTCTTTTCCACCGGGATTTAGCGGAAGGAGATCCGACAATCTCAGCGGAAACGCGCGGCGCGCTGTGCTGTGCCATAAGCTCGCGAGCTTTCTAACGAGGCTCCGGTAGAGGTTAGCTTAAAGCGTTAAAGCGGATCGCGCGGAGTCGGAATCGGCCAGAAAGACACCGGGGGAAGAAAAAATGTTTAACGGGAGATCTTCGCCTTGGACGCGTGCATTTACACTTCTTAAGCCCCATCCATTTTGATCGGACTGGTTTTCGCTTCTGGGGCAGCTCGATGGACTCTCATCCACCTCCAAACCATTCCTGAGCTTTGCATTCACAAGTAAGTGGCTTACAAAATTCTTTTTAATAATAATTTAATAAGATTGAACGAATTATTACAATATGCCTATTTGATATATTCATTCATCTCTCATTCATTTCACACACACGAACACACATACACAGCCACACGTCCCGCAGATACATTCTTAGAAGTGCTACTTGTAGGCATTTACACTATTTGTATGACCAGTGGCCGAATTATTTATCTGAGCAGATCTGTTTGTTTGTTTGATAAATGGATGGCCTATAGTACTAGTTTGATTAGTTACTACTAGTTTGCGAATTTTATGTGCTTATAACAAAAATGAATGGACCAAACACAGGAGAATAAAAACGTATGAAGAACTTAAAAACATCATCATTTGACCGTAATCTTATTAAAATTATTATCAGATGAACGTTCCATGCAATAGATGCAAACAATGCTTATTTTCCATAAAAATCTTCGGTCTCGTTATTACATTTAAATTATTTGTATGACTAGTGTTTGAGCTGTACTACTTGTTTGAACAGCATTTTAATTGTGCTATTTACCTGAATAGCCCTGGACTAGTCTGTACGATTTATGGATGACCTATACTACTTGTTTTGCTAGTTCTTGCTGCATGCTATTTATTTGGCAAATGATTTAGCTATGCTTCTTGAAGGGACTTTCAGCATTATATTGTTAAATGTACAATACAGGAAATGTTCACTTTTATAATGCCAATTTTCCGATGCATATAAACGAAAACAAATTACATTACATGTAATTTAATAATTACATAATTTAAATGTAATAATTACATTACATTTACATTATTAAATTTTTTCTCAATAAAATTTATTTATACATCTTTGTGTTCGTAGAAATATTAACGTAATAATAAAGTAGCAAGACTTGTCGCTAATACAACAAACTCAGACCAACAAATTTAATTTTTAGCGCAAACATGATCGATTACTATGGCATCGATACCGACACGTATTGAATCCTCTTATCACGAAATCGTACACATCTTGCATACCACGGATTCGGTTAGGCGATTCGATGGTCTTGCTCGCACAATTGGCCCGTGCCTCGCATGCATTATTCGGGAATACATTTCGACTATGCGATCGAGCCTAAGAAGATTACAGAAGCTGTCGAATAATGGCCAGCTTCCTTTCAGGAGGAAGTCCGTCGCGATACTCTCCCGGCATCAATTAGGCGATACCAATATCTATTTCCACAAAGCTCTTCGCGCGGGGCTCTCGAATTCGACTCCCGGGCAATTCAGCGTCGATAGATCGCTCGTTCGCGATGAATTTCATCTTCGCCGGGTTCCCGTGCTGCATGTCGATCCTCTCTCGCCGCCTCGAACACGTCGAAACGATCGAGTTTCATAACAATACCTTCGGCAAAGCCCCTGCCCCCACCACTTTCCCCCACCTCCACCGAAACGTTTCACCGCCAACGTGTCGTCACTTTGAGGCTACAAATTGGAGATCGGCTTTGAGCACCGAAATTGCTATCGCTGTCTGCCACGTTAGCCATATTTTCCTACTACGACGATTAAGAATTGAATCACAATTTTCTACCGATCCACTAGCATTTCGATCAACTGATAATATTGCAACCGAAACGCTCACACAAAAATAGGAAACATTGATCTCGCGAAAGGTTGCGCTGATATTTACGAGACTTCCTGCACGGGGAATTCCGATTCCTTCTATTTTTACAATCTCAGTTATTAATACATTTTCTGACAAGCACATTTTCATTGACAATTCCCACCGATGTTAGTCGAATTGTTATTTTTAATATCCAAATTCACCGCGAGAAATAACTTATGGATCAACAAATAGAGTTGAATTCCAATAGTTGTAACTGAAAAATTTTAAATAATTTAAAAAATCATTTCAAAGCGTAGAACCTCTACTTTCAGATGCTTTTTGAAGATTTTAGCTATATCGATCCCATAGCGAAGTTGTTGGGGAATTTATAAACAGCTCTTTATAGAGTTTTTATGCTTTTCCAAATTTTGTCCACTTTGTATTTTTGCTGAAGCGAATAAATTTTTTTGTCAGGTGAAACTTATGGTAGTAGAAAGTTAACTATCTTGCTCTGTAAAATGAGCGTTCATGTGTCCTGATACGATTTTTTTGGCTTAGATATTCAACTATGAATCAGTCGTCCTTCTTTTCGAGTTCGTAGGGGTGAACGTAAAATGGGAACACAAAGATTTTTAATGTTATTTATGAACGCAAAACCAACTCGCAGTTTCCGCACGGCGAATAGAAGCAATATGAAAATTTTCATGCCGTATAGGACGTGAAATTAATGTTAACGCCGGGAATCGATCGGCCTCGTTAATTGATGCCAATACGTGATATTAATAGATATATTACAGCAACGGTGCAATATCAGCAATAATTAAAACTCGCGTTATGAAATCTTTAATGAATGATGGCCACGAGGATCTATTAAAGCATCGAACTGCGATAACAAATTCTATTGGATATACTTTCATTGAATTAAATATAATACAACGTTTTGTCGCGTTCTATGTGAGACCACATGGATTTGCATGGTGAAATACAAACTCTAAATACACAAACTGCAAAAATAGTAATGAAAACTTAACTGTGCTTTTGAGATATGTCAAGTTGATCCAAAAAGTGTTGGAATATAAAATTTCTGATTCGCGAGAAATTTACGATATTTATCTGTAATATTTTACTGTAAGTGTGTAAAAAAATCATATAGCAATAAACTTGAACTCATTTAAAAACCTGAAGATTCTACTTCGACATACCATTATCCATCTTCCTATAAGATATTTTTACATGATGTTCCGTCGCAAGGCAGGATTCAAGTGCTGCGTGCCTTCGGACAATTGTTTATGATACGCTCGTAACTAAGTTATCACCTTCAGCGATTAGGCACGGCGCAACAGTGACGACCATACAGGCTCGCATCACAGCCTGTCTTTCGTTGGTTTTCACTTCCTATGGTTGCGAGACGTCATAAATTAAGTCCTACGAAGGACCACCCAAACAAAAGGGCACTGTTCTGCAGTGTCGAGGGTCAGCCTTGTCGAGAGACCGGCATCAGCTTACGCTTTCTAGGACAAGACCCATTCAGTTCACCCAAACAGGGTGATAATCAGTCAAGGATGCGTTGATTGGGTAATGCAACATTCAGCAGAACCAATCACTGCACTTCCTCTTCCATGAGGACCGCCCTCTCAATACATAGAGGATCTTCACGAGACGGAAAAACTAAAAATCAAATCACTCCCGAGTTTTATTCAAACGCGAATCATTCAGTTCCAAGTCTATTCGAAAAACGGATCTCAACCATCAAGATCCGTTTCGAGATTGACAACAGCAATCACACGAGACGAACCGACGCGTCTAAGGCAGGGCCTGCTAGATCAGCCTTACCGACGAGTCTCTAGCAGGTCTGGGACGAAATGCGCTTTCGATTGAATCTTGATTTGAAACGGCTGTCTAACATTAATTTGGCGGTCAGTAATCGTCGGCGGTATCGGGAGTGACGCGTGCGCGTTTCACTTAAAAACCCGCATCCGAACACATGATGTTGCAGATAAGAAACCAAAGTCACATTTTAAAAAATGTTACAACTTGAAGCAACTGTAAAAACATTAAAAAATTATGTTCACAAATAAATCTTCCACAGATTTGAAGATTGAAATCTCCTCTTCAAAATAAATTTTTAATACCTTAAAAATAGTTACACAAATTTTTTTCACATTTTTTCATTTTTATTCCGTAACTTCATCAATATATATTATCATTTACTTGTTGCTTCAAAAAATTCGTGTAATAAATTTTGACATATTCCTACAAATGTCCATGAAAGGTTAACGATTAAACTGCACGTACGCAAAGCTTGGAACGAGTGCTCGAAGTTCATGTTCACAACGATGTTTTCACTGACACTCGCTGCGCAAGATCTGCGGCGCGTGGAATAGCTAACAATGGTCAACATGAAACTAATCAAAGTTCCCAGCATCGCTGGGGCGATTTTCGAGTGCGCGGACCAGTTGTATCTGTCAGGAAACCTCTCATTGTCTATTGATTCGGTAGACATGGCCGACCAGCATTGATCTGTTCCACTGGATCCTCGTTGGAACGACCACGTTGCTGCGTCCATTGAAAAACCGGACAGAAAATAACAAAAAAAAAACAAAAAAAAACGAGAAAATAAGCGAGCGAACCGTGATCGCTAACGAAATGTGACAGCCGGTAACGGGCTTGTCAAACCAGCGCGGGCTCGCGTTATTATTCTGAAACAGAGCAGAAATTGGGGAAATTACAGCGTTTGCCTGGGCTTATCGAGTGACGCGATCGAATTGATCCGCGTTCCGTGGTGTTAGTTTCATTCAATTTTCGCGCACGCGGTCAATATCTTTTGTGCTCGCGGGGAAAAATGCGGGGAACAACGACGAGTTTTCGAATGAGCAGGCGTGTCGAAAAATAAAGGCTCCGTAACAATATAACAGGTCGGCGCGTAAGCCTCGCAGCAATGAAATTGTTGCATGACGATTTTTATCGGGCATTCCGGCTCGCGAATTAACAACCTGCAAATTGCCCGACCTTCACAATGCGTTTCCGGGCGAACTAGGAATCGATTTCGTGGGAACAGTTCCTATAGTATGTTCAATGTAACTCCTTAAAATTATAAATTCGGTCGAATACGAGTCAGTAATTCATTAAATTTTCTCCGAGCTGTGGGTCGATATGAATTTCTTTACACGATTTCGAAATTTTCTACAAACCTAAATTATCTTATCGTGGAATACGATTTTCACACCTTCAATTTAAGCGGAAATACGTTCTAAAATCGATTCGAATTAGTCCCTTGTAATCCACAGTGCTTTGCATCCTTAAGGGAAAGTCACGCAACAACGTTGCGTGCATGAGTGGTGGGAGGATCGTTAGGTGCATATGTGTAATTATGCGTGAGGTCTATACAGCGCGTGTCGCGGAGATAAGTCCGCGAACTCGACGGGAAAACGAATAGGCGGGTGCACGCGGCCGGTTACATTGATTTCCACAAAGCTGCACGAAACTACAAAGGGTTACGTGCAACCATACTGTTTCCGTTTCGTGAATTATCGTTTGGTCTAATCTGATACAGAGTCAGCGTTCCGCGGTAACAAAGCCCGCTCGCGCCGGTATTAATTATTGATTTTAGCTTTGCTTTAATTCGCGCGAGTAGCGTGAGCTTTGTCTGATCAGACGCAGACCCGCTCGGTACGCTGATATCCGTTGGAATAGTTTCAAGTATTTAACGACCTGCGACGCGATTGTACGTCATTGTTTCCTAACCATTCGGGCAGAGATATTCTTGTTCAATTTTTATAATTTTTTGAATCATTTTTTTGAATCTTTACCATTTCTGGAAGAATTTTTCCTATAAATTTTTATACATCATACATACATATAATTGCTTAATTTGGTGAGCAGAAACTCAGTGTTTCTTTGTAAATGAAATACAATAGAATAAGTCGTGCAATTGTGAGCCATGACAATTGAATCATTCAAGAATCAATCCAAGCCATAGCCTAGATAACAGAATAAATGCCATAAAAATTTTAATGTCTATAAACAACCAGAATTTGATTATTAAAACTGGTATTTAATAATTTTTCAGAGAAGTTTACTCAGCAGACATACATACAGTAGCAGAATGTAACGATTACATTCGTCGAATCACTGTTAAAACAGAAATTTAATGTTTCTGTCCAAATTAAGTAGAATAGGTCATGGAGTGGTCAGCCGCAGCAATGAAATTGCGAAAACAGGACGAGTATGAATCAAACCGTGCACCATCGATCTCTCTGGAACAGTATTAATCTTCGCGTCATACATTATAGAATATTAGATAGTCGAGTTTCATCGGATATTCCAGTGGAAGTAGTACGCGGCAAATATTGGTCAGCCAAGCTCCACACACTGAGCGTAGCTCACTCGTAACAATAAACAAAACTATCTCCTATGAATATAATATTTTAATGAAGCAAAGCATTAGGCACGGTGTAGCAATTAAGCGAATGGTATTACGCTCAACAAACTAACCGGATCTACTGAATATAGGGCGTTCAAAAATCACACAGATAAACTGAACGGTTAACGTAATTTGCTTTCACAAACGAAAACTGGGGGTGTTGGGAGTTTGAGCGGGGTATAGCCTGGCAAAATTAATTAGATCGCAAGACGGGTAGGGGGCGAGCAAAGACACCTATATGCGATTGTCACAAACAAATCACGAAGAAGACGCAGATATTTGTAGAAAATAAAATTTTCGAAACGTAGTGTGCGAATGCTCCAGGCGAATACAAATCTGTTTCCAGTAGCAACGATTTCGACGTGTTGATATTGAAGTAAAAAAGGAAATACAAAATAATTAAGAATTTATTATTAAAATTTGGTAATTAGATAATTGCAAAAGAATTTAACAATTAAAAATTCGTAAAAATATAGAAGTGTTCTTGTTGAAATAATGTAGTCACTTTGTAAGTAAAACTCACATCCGGGAATGTCGGGGCGTAGGCGCGGCGTCGCTTTGGATGTTACAATGTAACAACTTGAAAATAGGCTAATGGAGTGTGCGTCATACGTCGAAATGACGATCGAAGGAAAAATGACGATCGACACGAGACGAGAGTGGGGAAGACGTTAGCTGCACGTCCACCCAAGAATCAGTTCGATAAAAGAATCGGTTTGGGCAGGACATACCTGGAGCGAGTAATAAGTTCGATACAAGAGTCAGTTTAGGCAGGATACCTGTTATATATATTAAGTTCAGAATTCCAAGTTTTTATTTTATATTAAAGTTCCTTTATTCACTAACGCTATGCTATATGATAGAATATAACACCATTCCTATCATATCCTCGACAGTTCTGATTACTGAAGAAGGTAGTATAGTTAAGATCTTTAGGATCACTTAAAGATCCACAATACATGAGTAGGCAGCGGAATTCATACATTTATGACAAAAGTGAGTAGGTGTAGTTTAAAACAGTTATAAGTATAAGAAACATTTATAAACACTGTTATATAATACAATATGTTAAATTTTTCTTCCACACCAATTTGTTGCAATTTAGGTAGAGAATATTTATTTGCGTAGATATCCGCTGTCTATACACTTACTTCTGAAGAATATAATCAGCAAATGTAATTCTACTCACACCAAAGACTGAACCAGAGTAAAATCGCAAAAGTGTAGTATTCATTGAAGAAGCTAGCATAACCAGGATCTGTAGGACCACCCGAAAACCCAAAAATGGCGTGACGGGCACTGCCACAGGATCAAGAGTGTATGGAGATTCGATTAGCGTCATGTAAACCTGATACAATTTACGTGCACTCGTCAGGGTTACTAGCTACTGAAAGGTAGCAGTCGAGCCTTGCACGTGCACAGTATCACTTGATCCCTTAACACCGACGCCTCTGTCACAGTGTAGTCACGAGAGCAAGCGAACAACGCATTTTCATAACAGAACACGTACGCAACGGTAACTGCAACGAGCCCAGGACTCAAGCGATGTGGCGTGAGATACTGTGCCGGATTAGCGAGTAAACGAATACGAGAGCCTGGCAGCCTGGATCATTCTGGTCACGAAGCTGCCCGGCTGATGAAGTTCTGAAGTTTTACGACCTTAATAACAAGGCTGCAAGAGGTGGGTTCAAGGGCAGTTTAGGCGGCAGGGCAATCTACATCAGCCGGCGCTGCGAGTCACTTGTTGAGTTTAGTTTCCAGGTTTTTATATTGTGCTACCCATCGCATCTACCCGTAGACGACTATACCATGAATGTTATATATAGACTCCGGAGAAAGAGAGGATCGCATGTCAGCCGGATGGAACCTGTTGTCGCTGCGAGAAATAGTCGGAACGTGGTGTGTACGCCTCGGAATTATGGTCCAGGAGCTTTTTGTCTTATCATTGGGACCGCTGGAAGCGAAACCACCAGTTCCAGGGGTCGAATAAAAATTGTAGCGCCACGGTTTTGCTAGGTTAATATGGGAGCTGTTCTCCAGGCTGTTGGAGGAATTCGGGGGAAAGTTTTTTATTTTAGTCGGACTGAAGTTGCACGTTTTGCAACTTCTTCATGTTTAGTAATATGGTTAACGAAAGCGATTTAAATATTCATACAGGTTAACAAAAATTATTTGTGTGTCAGAGAATAGTTTGTTGATATGTGTATGTTTCATTTTCATTTAAATCGTTGGCGAGATAAATAGCATCAATCAAATTAAAGTTCGTAGTACAGGTGAGTTATTAGGTTGAAATGACCGTTTTTCACATTTGAAACTACCCGTTTCTGCAGTTTACTTTTTCCACGACAGATGGCGTTAAAGTTGTACAATATGAAAAATACATATTTCGCACATGGATTTGCGTGTATAAGTTTATTGATATTGTACAGTGCACGTGATTCAAAATCGATTTTCGTTCACCATGGAAAAACATAAATGCTGCTTTTGGTGAATGTATAGCAAGTGATCGGACCATAAGGCATTGATTTGAAAAATTTTATGGTCATAAGCTAGCAGCTATTAAAGATTCAGCTTTAAAAGAGATAGTTGAAAGGGATTCGTGTCTAACTGTTTGGAAAATCGCCGAGAGAACCAATATACACTATTCCACTGTCTCTCGACATCTGAAAAGTTAGCTTTGGAAAAAGTAAAAAAGTTAGATAAATGGGTCCCACATACTTCGAGATCAGTTCCTCATTACTTTTTCGACAGAATAATGAAGGCATATTATAACAGGATAACTATCTGTGACCAAAAATGGATTCTCTATGGCAATCCACGTCGTTCTGCACAGTGACTAGACAGATGAAACTCCAAAACATATACCGAAACCGAAACTTCAACCGCGTAAGACATTGATGTCCGTACGGTGGACGGCAAAGGATATTGTACATTACTCATTTTTTAAAAAAGGTGAAACCATAAATGCTGATAAATACTGTCAGGAAATTGATATGATGTACGAGAAATTGTGTGGTCAGTAGCCGGTATTAGTCAATAGACGTGGTGTACTATTGCTTCATGATAATACACGGTCACATATTGCGAAACAAACTGTAAAAAAATTCATAGAGTTGAAGTGTGAAGTTTTCCCTCACCTTCCTTGATCGTCTGACCTGTCACTTACTGATTACTATGTGACTTTTTGAATGGAAAAATATTCAAAGAAGAATGTGCTGTGAAAACTGTATTTGATGAATGTATTGCCTCACGTTTATTAGATTTCTACCGGAAAGGCATTGGGGCCCTTGTATCACGACGGAAGAGGTGCATTGATGTCTATGGAAATTATTTTGATTAATGGAATATGAATAAAGTTTGTAAAATAAAAGTTTATGTTAAAGATTCAAAAACGGTCATTTCATTTGCAACAACCTAATACTTTACAGACACAGTAGCACAGGTAGGCCATTGGTGTGACGTGCCAAAACTTAACAAGATAAATATACATACAGAAGGCACAAACTTGTTTCCAACTCCGGCTAGGGACAGTAGAATGTATCAGGCATTGGTCGGACGAGCCAAAATTTAACATTGCATAAAGATCCAGAGTCTAATCACGACAAAATCAATCTAATTCACTACATAGGAATGTAAAAGGCACAAACTCGTTTCTAACTTAAACCAGACACGGTGGAATGTATCAGTCATTGACCAGACAATCCAAAACATGGCTTTACATTAAGAACCATAATATAATCACTCAATCCAATCAGATCAAAATCTAAGCACAAGCTAAGTAAACTATAGTAGACACCGAAATTCTCAAAAAATAAATTCTAAAACCTTCATTCAAAAACTTCGTTTCAAGGACATTTACAGAAGAATCGTTTTCGAGGGAAAAAGAACTCGAAATTCCCCAAGGACGATACTGATCGAGAAATCGGAAGTTTACAGCGGTAAAGAACAAATTGACCGTGCGTGAGATAGGCAAGGCGTATCGGTGACTAAACGGCACATGATATGCAATCTTCCCTGCGTCGAGTAAGCACGTCACTGGTTTGATACGTGTAATAACCGGAGCGAGTGTGTGTGTGTGTGCGTTTCACGATACTCGGCGTGAAACGTTCCTGCGTGCAGTCGTCGAGGGAAAACGATAGAGGATCGTCGCGAAATCGGCAAGTATACGACCGTTATTGTGCGTTCGCTCATAGAGGAAGGACTACTGTGTCTGTTTTGAAACGTGGAACCTGCATTTCTTTAATACCTAGAAACAGCCTGCTGGTACGAAATATATGAAGAGTCTATATAGAAAATGTTTTTCGACCAAGTACTACAATCGTCTTCAATATTCTTTGAATTCACAATATTGAAAGCCTCTCATAAAACATTTTTCAGTGAAACAGTCCAATCGTCTTTAATGTTCTTCGAATTTTCATTGAGATTATTCTTGAAGGAAAACAAAGCACTGTCTTTACAGAACACGTTAATACATTTTCTGGTAAAACACACACTTTTATTATATTGATAAAATCTACGCTATTTTATGAATTCAAGTCCCCGATTTTGGTTAAAATCGTTAAAGTAAGCGCAATGTTTTTAATATTCCATGAAGGTACGCGCAAAAGTGGCATTCCTTGAATTTCACGAAAATTAAACAATAACGAACGACAGCTTTTGCAAAAATATTTCACATAGTTTTCCATCAGTCGTCGTTTATATTCAAGAGGTAAAAACATACCTCAAAAAGTATATAAAAAACGAAAGAACATATTAAAAAAGTATTTCATGAGTACAGAAAACTGTGAAAATTTTGTGAAACAGTACAGGCTGTTTCAAAGGTGGGGAAGAACTTGGGAAATATTGATACGAATTTTCATTTTGTTGCGAGCGGGGCGATCGTAATTGGACATCCGATCGGATGAATGGTAATTAGCCGGCTCCAGACAGTTGTTCTTTTTCGGTATCAGGCTGGCGCGGCGGTCCGCGTTATTTCCGCGAACGACCGCAGCTAATTAGAGTTCCGATATCTCCGTAGAAATTTGCGGCGTGTACGCAGGCTATCCCGAAATTCCTATTCCGAAATCCGGCATTCCGCTCGGCGCGCGTTCTCGTTACGCGAACGACGACTACAAAGAACAGGGAAATGCCGACTGCACGGCCACAACACAGGGGAAAACTCGCCGTTTCGTATGGATGGGCTAGCCAGGTTACACGCAAACGCTCCGCACAATCAAGCCGCTTTCAAACATTAATAAAATACTTCAACCTGTACTGCAAGCATTCCAGTATGATGGGCCTCAAGTATCTCGTGGAAGATCGGGCTACGTGGACCATGAGGTAAATTGAAATTTCCGCGGATAGATATACCCATCCCACCCCTGCTTCCGTAGCTCACACTTCCGATTCATGCACATTAAAGTAATAACGCCACCGTATCGTACCTTTGTGCTATTTTCCGTTTAGTTGCCCGAGAGAGATCGCGAGATCGTTCATCTGGAAAAATAGACATTTTTTAATTGTTGAACCGCTGGAAGTAATTTTACAAAATTGTTACTCTATTCAGACAGCATTGTGGAGAGTGCGTAGAAAATTTTTTAACGCGAACAGACTAGCTTTTTATGAGATACAACAATTTATTTCAATATCCTTTTTTTTGCGACAAGCTCAAAGGGTTGTGCAAGAATATGTGCTCGAAAAGTACTGCTTTAGAAATTTTTAATTCGTGAAATTTTTATTACAATTGGACAACATTTTGAAGACTATCTATAGAAATTTTAACGTCGGGAAGTTCATTATTTAACGAGATATAACAATTTCGTCGAATCCCTTTTCTTCTACGGCAGATTCAAACGGTTGTACAAGATTATTCACTTTTAAAAGATGCCGTTCTTTAGGAATTTTTAATAACCAAACCAGTGAATATAAAATTGTACAATTTTTACTATAGACAAATAATTTATTTGAGTTTATGTAGAAAAATGTTCACTTTGATGAATTTGCTTTTTAACACATACAATAATGTACTTTCGAAAGTCACGATACGCAATATGTCTGTTCGTTTTAAGTAATAGTATCTATATTAAACAAGAAGAATGACGGATACGATATTTCTTTCAATCATCTGACCTCTTCATGTATCTCGTTATACTTTAATATAAATTTCCAACTCGTTTGTTTTCTTTAATAAATTATTAAGAATCGTGAGAAAGAAATTCTCTAATACCGATCTTAGAGAATAGAGCAACAAAAAACAATTTTTCTCAAAATCTGTCTTCGACATTCTGATCAACCCGTATCTCGTCATTTATTTTTTCCTGTCGCATTCGGTCTCTCCAAAGTAAACGAAAGCTAGAAATTGCGTTGTCAAGCGGGAAAAGTTAGTCTACGCTTTTTGCGTGGGGTCATCCTTCGTAGAATTACAGGTTGCGGAGCCCACTGCACTGTTCCAAGTTCGAGCAGATTAAAGCACAGAAAAACTTCCTCTGGACGCGTGTAATTCTTCTGGAGCTTTTGGATACACAGCCATAAATCTCTTGGGTATTGTCGCGATACGCAAAACGCGCGTATGGCGTTGTCTTCCGTAGGATCGCGTTCTTTTAAGAATAGATTAGTTGCACCGACAGGAAAATTTACTGGCGGAATAAGAAATTAGGAGGGGGAGGGGATCGATATTCCATCGTTTCCGATCGTTCATACTCTCTGAGAAGTGTTTCGTACCGACGCGGGGCCCGGAGATGGACGCTCACGGTGCGCGAAATTCGGTAATAAACGGGTTTCTCATTTCCCGGAGGGGTAAAGTAGTCCTGCTTTACGGTCCGAGTTTTAAGTATTATTTTTTATAGGCAGCCGCGTCGCAATCAGCCGTTCTTAATGGCGGCCGAACGCGTTTTACGCTCTTCGGAAAAAAAGAGCGTCGCCCCGCGTTTTAAAACCATTCCCGACATCCTCCGCGCGCGGCTCCCGATACTTTTACGAGATTTTATAATATAAAAATTTTATTAAACGGTTCGACGCGTGCACAGTCCCCAGCGAAAGTCTCCGCAGACCCGCAAATTTACGGATATCTAAGAAGGAAAGCTGGTTCTGACATTTTTTCGACATTTGATAAGTCAATAATTAATTAAAGTCTGAAACGATGACAATGTTTGTTCGATTTATTAGAATCATGCTGATAAATCAGAAACATAACATCGTGGAATTTATTCAATGGTGTATTGTTATTACTTCAAGTAGGTCGTAAACTTTTATATAATTTCGAGCTTTTATAAAATGTTCAAATTTCATAGAAGGTTATTGCTTTCATAAACATTCATTCATTTCATACATTCTTTTATGTGTGTTTTAAATCTTCAACATCTTCAACTTGTTGACATTTTTTATTTGCTACACTTCACTTAGCAACATTTTCTATAAACGTGCCACACGAAAGTCTACAATGAAGTTGTGCTAGTAATAAATGAGGTATCCATGTGGTTCTATTTCTAAATTTTTCTAAAGCTCTAGATTTTTAAGTGACAGAGCAACGAATGTTAAACACGTATCAAAAATCATGTTTTACGAATGTTGGGACCGTTTTCAATGAAGCATAGTCGTGTGGATCAAAAAGATTTTTATTTCAGGATGCTATGGTTAATAGCGTACTTCATTATCATGTGGCTGATGTGGATATACGTTCCGCTAATTTGCAGGGATTATTTCAACACAGCCATAACGGCCACGCCCGAGTCGGACGATTTTCCCACCGAGTACATAGAATTCCCCGGTAAATATTCCGGGACATAATAATTTCGTTTCGCGCAATACTCAACAGCTTGGGATTACGTGAAATTGGACCGTCGATGTTTATGCAGGTTTTCTCTTTTTATACGAACGCATTTGCAAGAATGAAACGAAAAATAAGAAAATAAGGATAGCCTTATTTTCCTACCAATACGACGCAATGGCGCGCTGTATTAAATTCAACAGCGGACGAGAAGTCTAATTAAACGGTATTACTAAAGCAAATCATTCCTACCAGAACTTTCAATTGGTTCCAAACCGGCAAATTGATTGTAAACAACCGGGAAATTGTTAAAAAATCCACGATTCCTTGCAGAAAGTTCCACAGAGAACGAAATCCAAAAGACCAAAGTGAAATAGCTTGATTACGATTTATTGTATGTTGTACATATTTTAAACAGTTCAGTGATCATTCCAGCTTAAACTGTAATTGAAATATTAAATTTCGGTAAACAATAGAAAATTATTTAAAAATTCTGCACAGCCTCTTATTAAGTTGAACACGAACGAAAATCTGTTCACTTTGGTCACAATTTATTTTATGTAGTATCTATTTTAGACAGTTCAGTGATTACTGGGCTGGTACAAATTGTACTTTAAAGTTCAAAACTAATTGTCAAAGGCATCAAATTGAAAAAAGGAATTTAAACCTTGCATCAGAATAAAATAACCTACCATCATCACAATAAAATAAATAAAATACAGTAAAGTCAAGGTCTAACAAGCCTAATCCTCGGGTCCGTGTTGTGACATAGATCTTGTAGGACTAGACTAAACACGGATCGGACGGCCGAAGGCGCACTACACACCGTCAGTTAAACCACTACATACAGTTCAAATATCATGTTTAGTGTCATT
Source organism: Halictus ligatus (assembly GCA_028454255.1). NCBI lineage: Eukaryota > Metazoa > Arthropoda > Insecta > Hymenoptera > Halictidae > Halictus > Halictus ligatus. The sequence continues at coordinate 8,246,431 of CM052145.1, read as the reverse complement.
TTAATCGAAAAAATTCCAGAAATTAGTTGGTGACAGTCCCGTAAAAAAATAATGAAAAATAAAAAAGTTTTGTAATTGGATTAGTAGTGATTCACACCGACATGAAAAATGGTGAAACCCGACCCGGTATCGAATTAAGCGGCCTATTTACACATTACCCCTCACGGGGTATGCCCACCTCCCCCAGTGGAGAAGATAGGCGAACTGACTAAGATCGTGTAGCTTCGTTCGGTTTTGATCAAGACTTTACTGTATAATAAAATAAAATTATGAAATAAATTCTTTCTTCACGAATGATCCCAAGCTTTTCAGATGGAATAAATTATTTTACCGGAGCCCTTGAATTTTCAGGGATCGCGATATGCAGCGTCAACAGAATAAGTCATCGCAAGGCGACAATGCTCGCGGCCGACATGTGAGAAACAGATAAAAATAAATGTAAAAAAAAGAATACGTGGTAAGAGAGAGAGAGAGAGAGAGAGAGAGAGAGAGGGAGAGAGAGAGAGAGAGAGAAAGAGAGAAAGGGAGAATGTGTTGGTGGGCAGTATCGATTCCGTTCTACGGACAATTTCAATGATCGCGCGAAAAGCCGCGGCCCCTCCAGCAACGCTATCTCTCTAATCACTTTAATAATCACCGTGTTCGCCGTAGTTTCACACCGAGCCTGTTTATTATTCCGGAATAGAAAGTTGTTGAAGTTATCGATTCACACCTCGGCCTTAATGAACGCGAACTTGCGCAAATTGAATAATAGCCCCGGCCAATTTATCAAATTCACGGCAATTTAGCTAAACTTAATACACGGTGATTCATTGATGCGGTCTGCGGTTGTCGAGAAATTTCTTTGAAGGAAAATTAGGCCGGAAAAATTGTTCGGGAACTTCGATTGATGCATTTTAATTAAACGATGTCAATCGAAGGTGATTTCTAAAACTTCATATTTCTATTTCTAAATGCTAATATATGTAATTTATTACATGGGGGACTTGATAGTTCAGCTAAATTGTGTTCAAACTTTATTGATTTTTGAACAGGTACAATGCAAATGTTTCGAACATGACTGTAGACGAAATACTTCACGCGATTAAAGATCTTGGATATTTGTACAACACTCATTTTAAGTGGGAGGAGGGTTATACAGAAATTAGTCGACTCTTGTCTATATTTTATGGTGGTTATTATAATATTTCTGAGATAATGGAATATGTGAGTATTTATATGATTAAATATATTTGAGTATATAATTGAATATAATTGAGAATATAATTGAATATAAATGAATATCATTGAGAATGTAATTGAATATAATTTCATTTGAATTACAATGTTGTTTGTAATTGTGTCTTCCGGATTATTTGTCTCTGGGGATTACGAGGCAATTAATTTTTAATGATAATTACAGTTGACGCCAGAATGCTCGAGTTTGCTAATAACTTGCGTACTCCGCGGCGAGGAGAAAAACTGTTCTGACATTTTTTCTGTCAGCAAAACGCAGGATGGGTTCTGTTGCACTTTCAATTACTTCTCCGATGATGACGACAATAGAACGTGAGTTGTGCACAACTTTCATTTGTTGCTAATATGTTTCGTGTTAGTTTGTTTTATGAGAGTTGACGTATTGAAATAGCTACGAGCTTGCGCAAGAAGTGGGCGAGCAATACGGTCTTAAAGTGACGATGGATCCAATGCTGGATGATTATTTTTACTCTGTGATACCTATCCTTGGCTTTAAGGTAATAATTAGTAAACGCAAGGTAGATACCAGATACGCTAATTACTCTACAGCTGCGATAAGAATGAACAAAACAACATCCAAGCATGCGGAAAATTTATTCTATCGATTAAAGTACTATTACGAGCACCAAAGATGTGCATGAGCAGACTAATCAATAGACTGCGGATTTTTATGAAAAATACGAAATGTTTGTATAGATTGCACGACACAGGAGTTAAATAGAAATTTCTTTCTTCTGTTAATTATCTTATTAAGCTGAAACTAAAAAATCTAATGAAACTAATGTCTTTTAGTCTTTTTAATACGTCCACTGGTTTAAAGCGTGTAGAGTTAAGTGAAATTAAATTGTAAGAGACAATTGTAAAGATGTTGATTTTCTCAATTGAAATATCACTTGAAGCAAAAAGATTAGAGTGGAAAGATTAAAAGAATTTGAGGCTGTGAACCAATTTTTTCCTACTTAACAAAACTACAACAAATTGGAAGAGACTCCTATTCGGTTTTGAATTTTTATTTTGCACAAAGATCCCTCCATCTGCAAATATCAACATTTTCCGATATTCTAAAAGAAAAATCTGCAACGATTTACGAAGTTGCATAAACAAACGCAAGTGTACAATTTTCTTTCGAGCAGCGATAACAGCGGGCACATACGATTCCGCTGCCCTTAATCACTATCCTTTTTCGAGCTCGGTCATCAACGATTATTGCGTTTTGTAGTGCGCACGTCCGCCGGTAAAAAAGACGGTAAAAGTCATTAGCGGCCGGGATACAGTGTTCCGTTTTACATTGTAAAAAGCGGTTGCGCTTGGGAGAGCCGCGCCGTTACACAGTCCGAGTGATTTAACAATTCTAAGCAGCCTGCCCCGTAAAACAGTCATTTCGCGAACGGAAAAAATTTATCGCACAATTATTTCGTGGCCGTGTTTTCCGTGTTGCTTCGACTCTGAAATCAAGTCTGTGCTTTCCCGAAATGCAACGAACGAAGGAAATGAAAAAAGAAATACAAAACAAAAACGCATACGCAGGTGGGCGGGAAGAATAAATTCTTTTATGGGTCGCGTTTTATTCAGGACCGGCTAGGAAATAAACCGTAATCACGTTTTTCGTTAAGGATTTCCGACGGTGAGTTTCTCGAGACGATGCATTTCGGCCATTCGAATGCACGCACACAGGGAGAGAAAAAGAAAAGAAAAAAGAAAGATGCTCGCGAGGATTCGCAATACGCTTCATCGCTCGGAGATTGTTCGCAACTTTTTGAAACGCCAGGAAATGCACTTTCCTCTCGTGCTTTTTTGTCGATTTTCTGCGAGCACGTTCGGCGAGTTCGATTTTGCCATTTTTTCAAAACCACCAGGAGTTTCCAAGAAATTTTTGAAATTCGTTCAACCCCCCGGTTGCTTTAAATTTAAGCTACTCGTGCTTACCACAAGTGCATAAAATCCGCAGTCTAGGTAATTTCGTCAAAATTGTAAATTTACATTTTACCAAAGCTACGTAAATTTAGTATTTACCGAGAAAAATTTAATGCTTACTAAAAAGTAGACAAAATATAAATATTTTACCTGAATTGCAACAAACAGGAGAGAAATGGATATTTATTATTATTTTTGTAATATGTATAATGCGGTGAAAATAATATAACAGTATTTTTAAATTCTTTTAAAGTTTTTACTGTTTTGAATTACAACTTCTTATTTTTGTCATAAATGCATAAAATACCCTGTCTACTCATAAGGAAAAATTTAGTGTTTATTGAAAGTTTAACATGTAAATACGAAAATGTGAAGTGGTAAATTAAGCGTAGAATGCTCATTCATAGTGATATACAGTTTTGCCTGTGGATTCTAATATATTTTTTAGGTGATGCTGTTTCGTCCACGCGATTACCCAGACACGCTCAGCGGAGGTGTGTCAGAGGTGTTGGTCACCCCGCTAACAAGAAAATCCGTACAATTAACAGCGCTCGGTCTGTCCAGCAGCGACTCAATACGACCGTACCCTGCGAACAATCGCAAATGCATCTTTGCAGACGAGAAGAGTCCGATTCACAAATCTTACACGTCCAGCGATTGCATTGTCGCCTGTAGAATAAAGGACCTGTGGGAGTATTGTAAATGTAGGCCGTTTTTCTATCCCGATTTTGGCCTTGAACAACGTGAGCGCTACAAATTATAAATTGACAGCAGATTTTATGCATCTGTAAGAAAACTGGATGGGTGTAATTTCAGATAGTAGAAAAATTAAAAGAATTTGAAAATATTAACATATTTCTTATTGGTGAGTAAAACTGCAAAAGAGAGAAAGAGACTCCTGTTTGGTTCCTACGTCCTGCGATTAACGCACAGAATTTGATGCATAAAGATTTGCAGTCTAATTATATGAATTTATGATGCTTAGTTAATTATAATTTTACGGTATATTTGTGTAGACTATAACAGGACTTGCACAGTGGAGGACGTGGCATGTGTGGATAAGTATAAAGGTAACATTCAAATATTATTTTCAGTCTATCAACGAATCGACAAATAAAGTTGAAGATTTTAAATCGAATAATTCATGACAATTTCAGTATCGAAGTTCAAAGAAATTATTTATGATACTTCAGTCTTCAAGTATATCATTACTCTGTATTTTATTAATTTTATTTGTGGAACTTTATTATTTCTGCAATTGTAGATGACAGACACGACCTCGTGCCATACCAGACGGAAGCTCTAAGTCACTTGATAAAGAAAAACACAACGCTCTATTGCGAAGCGTGTTATCCCCCGTGCAACGATGTAACTTACATAATTACAACTAGTACCTATTCTGTGAAACCTAAGCATTTCGACACTAACTCAACGTAAGAAAATTCATTAATAGATCATGAGGACGGAATATGTTAAAATATGTATTTTTAACAATGTTTCTACAATTCTTAGGACACACGCGAATTACAGCATTTTGCACATATTTTTCGCCCATGGTGGCACATTATATTTGAGACAAGATGTCAGCTATAAGTGGTACCAATATTTAAGTGAGTATAAATGTGTTTTTCCCATTACAATAGAGTCTTGATCTAAGCCCAATCCTCGCGTCCGTGCTGTGACATAGATCGTGTAGACCTACTATTTTCTTGTGACTGCGTTGGCCGCGGCGAACGTGAAGAATGACAGCGCGTGTAAACATGAACCGCCTGTCAATTGAGCCGCTAAATACAGTTCAAATTGTATCGTGTTTAGTGCAATTTTAATCAGGAAAATGTCTCAAATAAGTTGGTGAAAATCCCTTAAAAAAATAATGAAAGATAAAGAAGTTTTGTAATTGGATTAGTAGTGGTTCACACCCATGTACCCGACCCGGTATCGAATTACACGGCATGTTTACACTACACGGCGATTGAGATAGCTCAAGCTTCTCAGCCCCTCGCGGGGTGTATCACCAGTGGAGGGAATAGGTAAACTGACTAAGATCGTGTAGCTCTGTTCGGCTTAGATCACGAATTCACTATATTATCAATTATAAATGTATAAATAGCTATTTAATGATTGAAATCTAATGATATGTAAAATACGAAGAAATAATGGTTTTGCAGGTGATATTGGTGGAATATGCGAATTCTTTCTCGGCTGCAGTCTAATCAGCTTCGTGGAACTCGTGTACTTCATTTTGCTCTGTCTAACTGAGCTTTTGACGTCTGATTCCGATCTCGAGGCAAACGAGAAAGTTGAAAATCAGCCTGTGCAGCCCTCGATGCAAGTTATCTATTGGAACGAGTTATTCCCACGCTCGAGAACCACGAAACCACTCAAAAGAATACGGAAAGCGCTCTAAAAATTCGTAACAACAAATTTTAATTCTCGATACCTGCAGGGAAACAATTAAAACTATTGAAGTAGTAACTTTTACGATCTCACCAAGAATTCAATCTCAGAAGATTTTAACGGGGAGGAAATCTTGACAAAAAGGTTTTTTTCCAAATCCACAATGTAGACTACAAAAAGATTAGTGTATTGTTACGTATGGAGACGTCCTCCATACTCATTTCGATTAGAAATTCTAATTTCTTTTCTGAGAACGAAAAGCGCCCCAACAGGCCCTTTTTATTAATGGAAGACACTGTATGCATTCTTTATATGAAAATCTTTAGACACTCCCTTCTGGCATGCGTTAATTAATATTCTGATAAGAAATAGCCCGGATAACCTTTATTAACCCCGTTTAACGAAAATCTAACTGAGACCTGGTTTTTATTGGAAGTGACAAAAATGTGACTATGACCCTACGTGACATTAAATCCTAAACAGAGTACCCCTTTCATTTTCCAGGTATATAAACCCGTTCATTTTCATCCTCTTGGGTTCAGTAGAGATTCAGAAGTGGTTCGGTAGCGGTATAGTAATCGTGCAGTCACGTCGCGTTACACGCATAAGAGTCAATTCTAGTGATCGGGTTAAATTCCCTTTCGAATCAAAACTGATTCCGTTCGTTCGGTATATATTCTATTTGGCATTCAACAATCGCTCTCTGACCCTGCATTGCCAGTGCGTCAAAACCGTGCATCGTAGGTAACAATTTCTCCTATTGTACACTTACAACATTCATTCGCAACACAAACAACTACATTTGTAATTATCTTAATTCAGAATATATTTGTCTTGTTTGTTAACTCGCGTAATCTATAACCCTTAATTATTGTCTAATATCCTAATGTAATATTTGAACGTTCCCACACGATACAATCTTACCGCTCGGATTGCATAAATTAAATTATATATAAGTTACGAGGCTTACTAATCTTAAATACAAATCAACAAAGATTTCAAAATTGGAAACAAATTGAAACCATATTCCTGGGGTAACAACCCCCTCGCCGACCTCTCGCGTTGCTCGCAGCCCTGGCTCGTAACAGTATTTACAAGAAGGAAAATTTTTCATCGGTTAAAGAAACATTTCTCCATTACCAGCATCACAATATTTGTATGCAGTTTCAATTTCTTTTTAATTCTCAATTCGTCCAATTTGTGGATCAGCAGAATTTTCACTAGCATGTAAATTTTTCACCAGTAAAAAAAGAAGGATCCCACCATCGTCACACGAACACAATATTTGTGCGCGCCTCTTTCTAATTCTCGATTCGGCAAACTGCTCTCGCAGGAAACAATCGTGGAGGCCTGCAATTTGTTTTCCGAGGGACGTCCGCGCCGCGGCTCACCGGAATAGAAAGTATAACGCCGCTCGGCCAAGCGGAAATGGTTCTCCTGGCCGATCAAAGTTTGTTCCCGCGACCGGAACTGCCGGCGATAAAAATCGCGGGCATCGGCGGTGCTGCGCAATGCTCGACAAATTTCAGTTTCCCAGCAGCGATTTGCCAAAACTCCGGGCTGACGGAGGTATTAGATACGACAAAAACGTATAAGTTCGAGCGGTCAGAATGGAACGCGGGTCTCCGTCGAACGGTTTCCGTAACTTTTCCATCCGGAAACCGGTGTCAAGGGATAGAAGGGAGAAGAGCGTAGAACGCTTCGTGGTGGGACAACGCTATGGGAGATCGTGAATGCCGGTAGGGTGTTATTAACGAGACAGGTACTAAACGTGCTACCGATCGAGGTTAGAGCGAACGAGATCGGGGGTGGACGGCGCGCAGAAAAATGAGGCCATCAAGAATCTGCCGGCGCAATAATCTTCGCGAACGGCCCTCGGATATTGAACGTCCGGGTGTTTGCTGCCTGGCGACGTTCACTGCAAAAAAATTCTTTCTCGGCTGCTAAAAGCTCTACATATGAGTATGATTGTTTGTATTGTATGTGAGAATGTATTGTGAGTTGAGAATGAATAGTATAGAAGGAAGAGTGAGAGCGAAAGAGAGGGAGAGACTGTGTGTGAGGTTGTGTGTGTGATACGGTGCACGACGTACGCCGGCCACGTGTGAGAATGAGAGCGTATCTTTGTTTTCAGCATTATTAATTAAATACATTTATATTTATAAAGCATACAAAAAATCACAGCAGAAAATGAACGATGCAGTGCGAAAGTAGAGGCTTCAAGCTTTAAAACGAGGTTCGTTACTGTATTATTTTTTTTTTTTATTTATACAGGTCGCATCAACATCTAGGTCATTAGCGACCACAGATATTATATTGTAATTACATTAATAATTACAATAATACATTATTATGTCTTTGTACTTAACATATAAGTCACTTGTAAGTATGCTGAGGAGAACAAATTTTATAATTGTTATATTTGCATAATATTACAACGTGGTTGCTGTATTATTGTTTTTAACGAAATTATGCAACAGTTCAACACCAGAGCCACCGAGCCCTAAACGAGACTGATAATATAAAAAAACCGATGATAAAAAACTGATGATATAAACCTCTATAGCAATAACAAGACTTATTCATATTTCATGGGATTTTTATGGTAACATATACCTGAAGAAGAAGCACGCTAATAAAATTTTTCTACAACTTCACGAATGGTAAAAGAAAGAATTCTAGTGTTGAAAACTTGTAACTTAATTTTTGCCACAAGCTCTACGCTTATCAGTTCGACAGAATTTTTAATGTGCATCAAAAACCATAAAGCAGTAAAAATTGTTCATCTTAAAGTGTTTCATCTAAAAGTGTTTTAAATCTTGAATTGTCGTGAAGATAATTTTGTGTCGCGCGAGTTTGTCGTAATTGAACGAAAGGCAGCTCGCGCTGTCAGTGGTCCAAGGCGGGTTTCCATCAATCAGAAGGGGATCTTGTTGCTCGTGGCAGTTTCGGTCGCATTTGATCCCGAGACCGGTTCCAGGGACGCGGTGCCCGACGCTGAATATCATGAAACTCCGCAATTTTCCCCGATGCAATTCGAACTTTCCGTACTCCGCGGCGTTCAAGAATTTTCGTATGAGCAAACAAAACGACGGGATTGTGTACACGCCGGAAGATAACCGTCCGCGTCTTACACCCCGCTGCGCCAGGGCTGGAACAATCAAATTTGAGACCGTTCCTCCGGTTAGGGAAGCGCGCGCGATTCCCACAGAGGAAAATGAGAATTGCTTTGCACAAAGTTTTGCGCGGCGTTTCCTTTGCTTCCGGAAAACGGTTCGCGAAAAAAAAAGAAGTACATCGACCGAGAACTCAGCGAAGCAAGCGTGCGAGAGCACGCAACTACAGCTTCTCGTTGATGCTAGCCAGATTTTACGCGTTAGCCTATTCAACGCTTGTAAAACAGCCGAAGCAAAATATCCTGAATCAGTTTAGAAACATTCTTAATTTTAGTTTTAATTATTATTACTATTACTATTATTATTACTATATTTCAAATCAACTTTAAAAAATAGACACTACATGAAATTTTATCTTTCAATACTGTTGATATATCAATAGTAGAATAACAATGTTTTTAAACTTTCCTAATGTCTTTACAGTGTGATGTTTCACCATTTTTGCCATAAATGCATAAAATTATTAGACTACGGATCATTAGGTAAATTAAGATTACTCTGTGTCAATTAGCAAGAACGTATTCTAAATAGAAGAACAATGTTCGTAAATTCCTCTAGTTAGTTCCTCTGTTGTTAGTCTTTCGCATTTCCTCCATTCTCTTGTTGTACATGCACAAAATACGCTGTTACTGTAGACCGCGAGCCTTTATGCAAATTGACATTTTCGTATTTTAAAAGAACAGGAATCGAATAAAATTTTATTTTCGTTACTATTGGTTTCAGCAAATTGAAAATAAAATGAAATTGGGTCGAATGAAAATCAAGTTTTGTACTTTTAGATACAAGATTCTGATTCTGCAGGTTTTTCTGTGTATTGTATAGATACACAATTATTATTTGAGATTCCGTAAAGCACTATCACTTTAAATATAGTTATTAATAACAGTCTCAAAAAATGTAAATGCTGAGTTGTTCCAATTGATATATTCAACGATAATTTTTTAAAAATGTTATTCATGATTTTATCAGATTATGTAATAAAGAAGTTTTCTTCACCTTCAACAAAGCTGAAACAAATTGCTTTGAAGTCTGGAACTTAAATTGCATGCGAACTTCTGTAATGTTCGGTTCAAGTTAAAATAAAAATGATAAAGCACCGTTATCGTCTTCCACTGATCTTTTAATTTATTTTTCGGTAAAGACCGCGAGGTCCCAACGTGAAAAATCAGGTCAAGTAGTCAGATCTTTGCGACTTCGTCAACATTTTCGACGTTGTTCTCGTGCAGATAGTTCTGCAAACTTCCGAGAAGGTGGGTAGTCTTGTGGAGCTATGTCTGGAGAGTACTCTCATTATACGGTTGCTGTATAATATTTCGTATGCACTGTCTCTTTTTCTCAAGAAAAATAGCTCAACTTCTTCAATATGCTTTTTAGTAGATTTCATTACGAACTCGTGTTAAATTATTCACTACGGTACATTTATTTCCTTGAATACCGAACATCGTAGAATCTAATCAGTGGATTATTAGTGCTCGGATAATAGAATAGTGATTTAGCTACAGTGCTAAACGAAATCTTTACTGGTTTGTACAGTAAGTCGCGTTGTATACGAATGGGTATAGAATTGTGTTTGAGAGTTTTACTATATCGTGGATTAAACGGGTAAATACGATGCAAATTGTATTATTTTGGGTATCATTTTAATCGGGAAAGTGCCACGTATATGCTGATCAAAGTTTCATAAAAAAATAATTAAAAACAACGAAGTTCTGTCACAAAATAGACAACCTATTTTCATTCATGATATACAAAAGTCTGAGATATTCACTTAGTAAATATCCTAGAATTAATAATTATTTAGCAACGACTGAAATCACTTAGAGGTCACTCGGAAAAGTGTTCTTGACAACTGACGAGATCAAGCACAAGGTCATCAATGAGATACTACCGCGTCTAATAAACGCATAAAATGAAGTGCATAGGAATGACAAAACTAGGGACTGGGATAGACCATCTCGGTATCCGTATAAAATCTATTGTAGTTCTCAGCAAATTCGACTCCGGGTCCAGCTAAGGATAGCTTAGGCGTCCTATAGAGCTCGCTTGATTCATGTAGACGGAGAATTGCTAGGGATAACTCATCAGTCGTTGATATCTATGGCGAGCCCTCGGGCTGCGGTTCTTCCCCGGCGAAACAAAGTAATTTATCTGGCCTGTGACGCGGCCGATCCGCTGTCTCACGTTCTGAATCGCCTTCTCGTTACAAATTGCCCGGTAACATTAGTTCTGTTCGACTCGCTCGGTCTTCCGAATTCGCCGCAGGTGTTTCCGGACCACGGACGGGCAATTTCCCCGTTCCGAACGAACACAGTCCACCGAATCGTTAACGACTACGGGATAAAACGCCGACCCACCATTGCATTCGTAACGAGCAGCCTGTTCTAATCGCATCGGGTCGCTTCATTAATTGTCAAATATTTGATCCCGGGCCGGAAACACGGGAATCGTTCGCGAAAATCGCGGAAAAATGCCTTGCAATACGCTCAAACAATTTCAAGCTTCTTTACGTTCGTTTCGAACGTAGAAGATCCAGTTTTGTGTCAATTATGAGGAAATTAGTTAGGTTAAATTACGTTGAATACGGTTCCATTGAACTTCTTGATGTACAAGGACGTCTCAGTAGTTTGTACCCTAAACTAGGACCCTAAACTAAGTTACCAAGACCAAAAAAAAATCTGCAGCCCATATAAAATATAATACGATAAAACAGAATTTCAGAATAGCAGAGAGTTGAAAATAGAGAGTCGAGAAAAGTATTTGTAGAATGCCAGATGGCAGAGTGATTATGAAAATAACCTAAGACCCGCTAGCCTAAGAGCATCTTGCGACTCGCCAGCGGGAACTAATGCCGGCCATTGCTATCGCAACTTTTCGATATTCAAATTAGCGAACGGATTCGCCAAAGATGGCGGACGATTTCCCGCGAAGCGGAACAGATGCCGCAACTTCTGAAGACGGATTGAAGCACACTTCGCTGCATATAGGTCAGTTCGCAAAGCCATCGACCCTCTTGCTAAGTATGGTTCTCGTTCGAAGGACGGATTGTTGCGAATTTAGCAAATTTCACGAGTTCATCGACTAGGCGGTGAGGAATCTCAGTGTCGGGACAGTGAAACGTCTTTTGAGGAACGTCACCGTGCAAAATGTAATTCTGGTAAGAGCAATAGGAGAATAAGTGGCGTCTAGAATTGGACGCTGCTTAAACGGCACGTTTAATTTCATTCTTTCCCCTGAGCCCCGGGAAAATTCCGATCCTCCTTCGTTCCATGTCCCTCGGGGAATCCTTTTTGTGTACCGATACGATAGCTCCCTGAATTTCTGTTCGGCAACAGCGCAGCGGTATTGAATTTGATCGAGGCCTGTCCTTTTGATGTTCGCGGATCGCTTCCTTGATTACAAGTCCCACGGATCTACTTGGACCTATCTCTGCACCCAAGGAGAAACAATACTGCGAAGTAATAACGAGACCAATGGTGCCTTCGTTCGTTTTATTAAAAAATGCTCTTCGGTTCAATCCCATTTGCACAGATGCGACCTGAAGCGAAGCCTGGTTCTTCAATTGTTCTTGTGAAAACGATACGTTTGAAGCAAGTGACTCAGTAACGTAAATTCGTTGATCGACCACTCAGAGACCACAAAATTTCAATGAAATTAAAGCAATCTATTTTGTAAAATAAAGACTAGTTTTCTGGTGTAACGTACTCGTTCAATGTTTTTATGTTTCGTAGACGATAAGCAAATTTTGTGCACCTATCTATTACTGTAAAAATAAATGTTTAAGTCTCAGTTCTTTCTGGTGAAAGAAAAATTCTGCAAGTGAGGAACAGAAGCCAACACCAGCGAATTTAGCGCTAAACAATACACTTGACACAATCTTCCAGGCAATAAAAACGCACCAAGCATTTCAAGTGAAAGATTATTGAGCAATTTTCACAACGATCCAATATTGCAAGAGGACAAATGCAGCTCATATTCGTTTTCCGAGGGCTCAGGTTCCTGATCATCCAGTTAGCTCGCTACGTTTCTTTCCCTCGATCATTTGCCGTTCATCCCATTCCCCATCGTTTTCGGCGCACCCACAAAAGTTTTATCGGCCACCATTCCCACCGCTTTATGGCTTTCCATTCCGCGGCCACTCACGATCGTTTCTCTAGTTCCACCATTTGTTGCCACCTCCTTCACCCCAAGCTAGATTATGTTTCAACCTCTCGCACCATTCTTTCGCAATTCCCTGGATATCCCCTCGCCCCGATTCCGTACTACTGCTACTGCTCCCCGAATCTTTTGATTTTCCAAAGGTATTCCTCGCGAGCCAGTTTTTTTCTTGCTTTTATCGCGATATTATCTTATTCGTAGCTCTTTCAATTTCCCTCGAAATTTCAACGCTTTCTCTTGTATACCCGCGCTCTACTCCGCTCCCCTCCTTCCGCTTCTTTTATCTGTTATTTGTAAGCAGAAACATTCCAATCACGCCCCGGCTCGCAATCTCAAACGGTGCAGTCGACGGAATCAAACCTACCCTAGCTACCTGCTAACATTTTCCATCCCCTATACGGGGTGAGTCAGTTAACAGTGTCATACGGTGGTTAGAATTAATATTTGGACACTTTATACAAAGGAATATATTTTTTTAATTTAATTCAATGGGCTGGTTTTTTTTTTAATTTGATATCACTTCTTCGAGTACCCAAAAATTTATTGTACAGGGAGACAGAGATCCTCCATTGGATCATGAATCATTAATCACCCATTAATTATTGTTTTTAACAAATGTGTGAGCCACTGTTTATTAAAACAACTTTTGTCTCAGCGTATATCTTAATGATATTTAACTCAGTATTCAATACTTCATCGACTAACAAAGTGAAATATTACACATTACAATAACGAAATGAAAATCGTCTCAATAAAAATTGTATATTCCCCTGTTTGTTAAATAATTCGTTAGAAATATTTTTCTTGCAGGTGGTTTATACACCCTATATACACGCAAGGCTCCTATACGACGTTAAGGGTAGGGGAAGGTTTTCGATACGTGACACGTGGATGGGGGAGCAAGGGGCACCACCGATAAGATTTTATGGGAAATCCGACTGTTTCATTCGCGATCTGCTCGATGCATTTGTTCTTCGGTCGCTTCAGGGTGCTCAGGATCGAGTGGATCGCGATAAAGGGAATCGCAGCGAATCAATGCATTTGCTCCGGGCTTCGCTGAAGGCGAGTTCCTTTAAATACATGCACAAAAAACGTTTCCTCTTAAACGCTGGTTCAAGGGAAAATTATAGAAATACTCCATACTGAATGCACTACACTGCTATTTTTTCATAATACGGCCTTTGCAAAACGAAAAATATGATTTTGAGTACAGACTGAAACTTTGCCAATAATATTGCAGAATTTTTTTGTGGCTGAATATACGTGCTTTTTTTCAAAAATGGTACAAACGCAATTTTTGTTGTGGTCGGATCTGTTTTTTTTCGAAAATGCTGCAAACTGAAACGTTCCCAAAAATATTGTAAACCCCTTGTAAACATTCTTTTTCCTCTTTCCAACGATCCCCTAAAACTTGTCATTCGATTTTTTTTTTGTCGTTTTACGTTTCCCTTTTACTATTGCAAAATTGGTGGTACAACTTCTAATAAAACCCCAATAAAACGACCAAAAAAAAAAATCGTCCAGCAAGTTTTAAGGCATCGTTGCAAAGGGAAAGCTTCAATTTTTATATCTGTGGTAAATACATCCCCCGAAAAAATTTTCCAATGGTTTTAGAGACGTTTGAATTCGTAGCATTTTCGAAAAAGGACATACCTTCACTTTTCCATCTGCTATATGGTGAAAAAATTTTTTTGCAGGAAATGAACAGCGTAATGCGAAAGTAAATGCTTCGAGCTTCAAAATCAATCTAGGTTTATTGTCAAGTGATGTTTTTCAACGAAATGACACAATGATGTAAAAAATATTCAAAATTATTTTTAATGCAAGCCTAAATAGTTCTTTCGACAAACATTCTAATAAATAAAAATTGATTAAATTGCATAATGAAATATATAGATAAAATTATGAAATTCTTGTAGATGGTTGCAATTCTTGTAGTTAGTTGACACTAAACTTACCAGCACCGGTTAAATGACCAGTCTCAGATTTTATATTTTAAACTTCTTGAAATTATAAGGGCTAATTTCATGGAAAATGTTGGAATAAATTTCTTAATGCTACCGTATGTTACAACAAAAATGGCAAAATATCATGAAGCAGTATATGCTAGTTAGTGTCCGTGCTTGGTAGGTTTAGTGTTAAATCAACCACTAATTTAATAATTTATTTTCAATGTACAACACTTTATTAAAAAGATCCTGATAGATTTCATTGGTAGATCACGTGATCCGGATACAGGTATCCCCGCACATCACAAAAATCTCTGTTTAGATAGCAAACAACTCCAGTCTATTTTCTCTAAGGGGGGGGGGGGGGTTTAATAGGCAGAGTCCTTCACGTGTACTGTTATTTCATAATATTTATGAGGACAGCGGATCTGTTTGTTCCACGATCTCCGCAGAAGCGAGATTGTCGGACTTGTTGATACAGGGGGCGACGAATCCGTCGGTATATATCACGGTGAGCCGTTATTTCGCGGAGGAATGAATATATTCGAAGGGACTGTCCGCGCGCGCGCGACTCGAGCTTGATCGGGAATATTTCTTTGCTCTCGTCGAATGGGAACGATAAATTATCTCCTGGACGTCGAACGGTCCATGAAACGGTCGTCGAAGGATCTCCGGGAAAAGGATTCGCCGCGGCGCGCCGTGGGGAATCGATCGTGCTGCAGGAAAATGAAAACAGGAAGAAATATACTGCACTGGGTGAGTCAATAAGAACTAACAGCTACAATAACGCCTACCTATTTGTTATGATTAGACAGATACGCGTTTAATTCTTTCTTGAATAATTTGAATACGTTGGAAATAGTTTTATTCTTCAATCATCTGCATTTTTCTCCTATTTCTAACCCCAAGAATATGGTTTCAATTTGTTAGTTAGGTTCGCGGACGCACCCAATGCGAAATCGGGGAGCCGCTAGGATAATTGACGTCGAGGACGCATTTGATGCGAAACTGCGGAACTGCTAGGAAGATGAAACTTTGTGAACGCACGCAATGCGAAATCGGAGAGTCACTGGGAGAGACACGCAGGCGAACTCGGTACGAAACCGGGGAGCTGCTAGGAGGTTGTGTAACAGCGCAGGTGAACCCAATGCGAAATTGGGAATCCGCTAGAAGTTGGATTACTCACAGACGCGCCTGATGCGAAACCAGGGAGCTGCTAGGGTGCGGAAGAACCCAATACAGAATTGGGGATCCGCTCGGATAGCATAGTTTTCGTGGATGCACCCAATGCGAAACTGGGAGCCACTAGGTTGGACATATCTTTGTTGGATTAAGGTGTGTCGCGGGCGAACCTGATACAAAGTCAGGAGCCTGCTAAGATAGTTAGTAAGCCTCGTAACTTACATATAATTTAATTGATACTATCCGAACGGTAAGATTGCATCGTGTAGGAACGTTCAATTACTAAATTAGGATATTGGGCAATAATTAAGGTTTGTAGATTACGCGAGTTAAGAAACAAGAAAAATATATTCTAAATTGAAATTTGTTACAAGTGTTGTTGTTTGTATCACGAATGAATTTATAGTAAGTGTACAATTGAAAAAATTGTTATGTATGATGCACGGTTTTGACGCACTGGCAATGCGGGGTCAGAGAGCAATTATTGAATGCCAAATAGAATCTGTACAGAACTAACGGAATCTATAAGGTTACGATTTGATTCCAAAGGGACTTTAACCCGATCTCACTAGAATTGACTCTTATTCGTGTAACGCGAAGTGACTTTACACGTGATTGCACGATTCCTGATCGACTACTGATCAGCTACTGACCAGCTACTGAACGCTACTGAACCGCTACTGACCAGCTACTGAACGCTACTGAACCAAAGAGGATGAAAATGAAGGGGTTTATATACCTTGAAAATGAAAGGGGTGCTCTGTTAAACTTAATGTCACGTAGGGTCACACTCATATCTTTTGTCACTTGTAATGAAAACCAGGCCTCAGTTAGATTTTCGTTAAAAGGGAAGGTTAATGGAAGATTATCCGGGCTACTTTCTATCAGAATCTTAATTAACGGATGCCAGAAGGGAGTGTTCTAAAGATTTTCATATAAAGAAGTCATACAGCGTCTTCCATTAATAAAAGGAACCTGTTGGGACGCTTTTCGTTCTCAGAAAAGAGATTAGAATTTCTAATCGAAATGAATGTGGAGAAAACTTCTCCATACGTAACAATGCCCCGTCTAGTCTGTTATGATGTTATTTTACTACTCACTTTTACTAATGTGTTTTTTCTGTAGAGACATTGATGGGATTCACAATATAGTACTGATGTTTTCAAAAATAGTTCGCCGAAATTACCAAACCTACCTCTGCACATTTTTTAAAAAATGTGTGACGAACCACCCCTGCTTTATTACGTCATCTTACAAAAACAATTTTACTTAGTTTTACAAATTTTATTTTATCGTGATTTTACAATATACTCATTCTTTTAAAAATGGTGGGTCATCGTTCCCAGACTTAGCCTGTGTATTTTGAAAGAAGCTTTATGTAAAAAACATCCCCTATTTTATTACGTCACCTTGAACGTTGAACTGTAAAGTACGAGACAAGACAGAGACAACGATACAACTAAAGGGATGGTTAAGACGGGAGGGGTTGAAAAACTGTCTTCTGTGTTCGAAGACGAGATAAAAGTTTTCCGAGCGTCGCGCGTCGGGTCAAATTGCTGGGAAAAGTTTCGTTAATGTAAGCGTAAAACGCGGACGCGAGTTAACGATTATCAAAAGCCACAGCGAAAGCACTCGAGCACCGGATACATTCAAGCGGGGAAATTCTGGTGGACTGTGCCGGAGTAAAAAGCGTCGAGCAGGCTCGAAACTTCGCCGCTGTGTAGCAAAGTTTTCGGGTACGGCCAGTTCCGAAATTTATTCACCGCAGCCGTGCTCCCCTGTGTTCCACGAAAATTAATATATTCCGCTTATATAAGTAATGCTTTGCCCGTCTGTCGCCTATGTCCACCCCCATGCAACCCCATCCTACACCCTTTCATCCTGTGTTTCGCGTATCGCGTTGCGAATAGTCTGAAACGCGTTAACAGATTAGTTATGGTACGATAATAAATATATGCGGGCTCTGTTTAGCAATGTGACGTCGTGAATGACATTTTAAGTAGTCTTTATGGGATCATCATGACCTAAATACAGAATACGGGTAACTACAGGGAAGAGTTCTTTGGAAATAATGATAAACCGTCTAAGAAGAAAGGATAAAATGCTAGGGGATGAAAAAGGATTCGCAAAGTGCGTCCATTAGGGATGATTACCAACTGATGGCCCGGGAATGTATGCTGGCAATTTATCGCAATTCGAAGTAAAAAAAAATTCACCCCTGTGACCCGCAGTGATTGGAACGAATGTTCTGTCATTAATTGCGATTATCAGCAACTCACAAAGCATCGGAAAGATCTGTTTCGCGATAGGAGGGCAATTCCTGCCGATAGAAGAGTGGTACTGTGGAGTCTGAAACAGATTTATAGGTGCACAGAACTTTTAGCCAAAGAAACAACGTAAATTGTCGAAATTTAGAAAAAATTGGTAATTGACATGAATCTACCGCTATTTTGTAAATAATCAAGATTTTTAATTCCTTTTAGCTTAGATCATAACTACATTCATACTGATTAATAAACAACTTGATTTTTTCGTTTCCGATTAGTAGAAAGACAACCGTCGATCCATGTTTTTCAAAACATACTCTATAAAAATATATATAACTCAAGTAATTTTTATTATTTTCACTTTAAAAAATAACACATGTAATTCAAATACCAATGAATATGTGTGCAAAATAATGATATAAAGGGTTTAATAATTCCTCCGCAAAAATTCCTAAATACCTCCGTACTCCAGAACCATTGAAGGTCCATATGGTTCTTAAAACATACTTTCTAAAAAAATATATAAC
>CM052145.1:8190455-8227528 GCA_028454255.1 Halictus ligatus | reverse complement strand
AGAGTTAATGAAAACAGCACTCTTTAAAAAATTTTCATAATTTTCATGTACCTTCTTTAAGCTTCTTATGCCAGAAATATTGTCCCTTAAATTTTTGACGTATAACGTGCATTATTTCAAAATTTTATACAAGTAAAGATTATGCACATGTTCGCCAAATTAATTAATTAATTATAATAAAAAACCAAGTATTTTACATATTACGTTATAAGTTATGAAAGAAATACCGTTACTAGCATTATGTATTTCATAAGAACGCAAAGTTGAATCTCGGGTATGGTGATGAATCGCCCGCACGGACTTGTCCGATTCTTTCCGAACTCACCCGACGAAGTAGAGTCACTCTCGGGCAGCCCTATAGACTGCGAATAGACTGCGGATTTGTATACAAAATAAAAAATATTTACATTGATTGCAAGACACAGGAGCGAAATAAAAATTTCTTTCTTCTTTTAATTATTTTATTAAGTTAAGGCCAATACGCCGCAGCCCTTAAATTCTTTTAATATGTCCACTGCTTTAAACTGTGCTTACCCATTTTTGTCATAAATGCATAAAATGATTTTATTAAAATCCGCACTCCAGCCATGAAGTATAGCGGGACCGAATCGAGTTCGCCCGACTTTCTGCGACCCGACCCGAACCCGAATATCGGGCGACTCACAAATGCCTAGTAAATACATGTGTAAAATCCTAACGCACAATGTTCAATTGTTTCTCTGCAAAAAATTTGTAAAAATTCATGCAAAGAAACAGTTTTGAAAATCAGAAAACCTCCTTAACCCGGAACGTTTATTCAGAAAACAGCAAGATTCTCATTCGATCCGTCGCGAGCAGACATTGCTTTCCACGTGAATTTGATTTCCGCAATCCGCGCCACCGAAAATGAAATATCGTCCACTAAAGTAGTATTCTTTTTCCCCAGAATTCCATACCACCGTTCTCGAAAAGAATTTTCGATTCGATC
Organism: Halictus ligatus; assembly: GCA_028454255.1. Taxonomy (NCBI): domain Eukaryota; kingdom Metazoa; phylum Arthropoda; class Insecta; order Hymenoptera; family Halictidae; genus Halictus; species Halictus ligatus. The sequence continues at coordinate 8,226,561 of CM052145.1, read as the reverse complement.
GCGTGTCGTTCTCGCAGGAGATCCTCGTGTATTATAATGGCTCTCCATTTTTGGTATTCCGCTCGCGAATTTTAAATCGTCCGCGATTTTCGACGAGGAGAAAAAAATTCCTGGAAAGAGATAGCAGGAAAGTGGCGCCGGTCGAGTGAAACGACACCGCCGATCGAGAATGAACTTTAAACCAGTATAGAGAAAGGGAGTAAAAATAATAGCAGGATCGAACACCGGCGAAATTCACCCCCGTGAAATGACCGGACCACTGTTATATACCGTCCGCTATAGCTCGTGGTGTGTCTATTCGCGTAATTGACCGTAGAGTGTTAATTCACGGCGATTGAGCGATCACCTATGGGAAATGGGACTCGCAGCTTCCTAAAAAAGGAGAAAAAACCCGAAAAACACATCCTCCGATTTCTATCGGTAGTATTCCGCGAATGGTGGATCGTTCACACGAAACGATCGAGTTTCATTGTTAACGAAAATTTGTTTCGCTCGTCCTCTGTGTGCGATTGTTTGAAGGTGCAGAATTCGATGCGTTTGAATTAGTCGCCGTTTTATACTGCCTTTTATTTGTGTACAGGTATCCCATCTAAATTGAGCATTCTAATCATAATTTTTATAGTAGGAGGATTGTCAGATGGTGAAAATATGTTTGGTTTGTTTTCCTTTTGTCAATGGAACTACATATTTTTGTTACGACCAGACTGTGGATAAACTAGCGAATATGTTAAGACGAGTCCAATGATGCATAATACTATGACCTTCAAATGACCTTGAGTATAAAAAGGTCGTAATAGTTTAGTGTTGAGAAATGGTGAAACAAGAACTTTGATTCAATGATTAAATTAATGAAAATTTGTTTTATATCAACCAGTACAGGGTGGCCCAAAAATCACTAGACCGCTTAAGATTAGGATTGGTTCATAAAAATATAAACATGAATTTCTAAAAAATAAAATCATTCTATACAAGGGGTATTTTATTTTAAAATGGTTTAGTGACTTCTCTTACAGTTTAAAATAGAAAAGTATGGGGAATACGATAGAATCTTCATTTCTAGCTATCAAGGTCGTTTAAAGGTCATATTATAGTACATATTTGAATGTATTTTTTCAGGATTTATGCGATGCAATAGAGGTAATATCTGTAGTTGTTTGGTAAACAAAAACGCCTACGGGATATTGATCACTTAGTGTCTTTAAAATTGTGTATGAAATATTTTTTGCCTTTTCGCAATTGAGGGAGATATGTATAGGGTTACATTTCGATGGGAAACCCTGTACAGGGAGTGATTGTTCTACTCCGTGGAAAATTATTCCGGTTCGAGCCTAAAAACCGTAGGTGGAATGCGTATTCAATGAAAATTCAGCGGAGCTAACGAAACGAGCCATGGAAGCTTTGTGTACGTTCGGGAATAAAAATAATGGGGTTTAGCGGCCGGTTGAAACACGTAATGGTATTATATGGACTTCATTTATATTCCAGCATGGGAACGGAACCTAAAGAAACGAAAAAAGTGCCGGAAAACAGAGACTCGGGTTAAATCCGGCCAACGTGCTACCCCCTGCCTTTCGAGGGCTGTTTTGTGCCTCTGTTTGATTCACCCTTAGCAACAATTTTTGTAGATAAATCTATAATAATAACAATTTAACCATTCGTCATTTAAATCAAGCTTTAATATATTATACCGTTTATAATTGAATACATTATTCAATTTATAATTTAATATATTCTTTAATTTATAATTCAATATACTCGTTGTAGTAACTGCAATTCAATTAAAGGATGCTGTCGGCTGTAAAATTAATTCATTTGATTCCTAACTGATCTTTCTGGACCGAATGGTTGTTTCAAGTAAATTAATTATATTTATTTCCAATTATCTTACATATTGTTCAGTCAATTTTATCGTTCATCGTTTAATATTGTTTACAATTTCATTGAAGGATACTGTCGGGTGTAATATGCGAAAATTAATTAATTTCATCCTTATTTGACTCTGTTAGATGGAAATATTGTTTTAAATACATTCGTTCTGTAATGTCACGATCAATGTTTAACATAAGTAAATTGGTTTGTATAAAATTATTTTTCACAACATTCAGCTAATTTTATAAATTAATGAATTAAGTCTGCTTTTCAGTTTACCATAGACGTAAATACTTTTAGTAAATAAAGTTCAATAAATTGTAGGTGATTCTCAACTATAAAAAATAAATCACCCGTGATCCTCAACTATAAAAATGTCGCTGTAATTAAACCTTGTCATAATAAGTTTACAAAATCGTTCAAGCAAAATCGACTAATTCACTGATAAACGATCAACGACATAGGATAAAATCATCGCGTCGATCCAAATTCATCATTGATAGGATCAAATTTAACGGCCTGTAGTGGCAGAAGTTTGTCGCCACCGTAGTAAAATTTTGAAAAAGTACTTCGATGAAATCGGCAGTGTCGGGCCGAGATTGCGTTCGTAAATCATACGGGCCTCGATGGGTCGTCAATGGCAGAAGCGAGGAAGTCGAGCCGAGCAAAATATTGTGTCGACCGGACTTAACAAGACTGTCACACGATCGATCGATCGCTCGATCTCGGACAAATCGGCCCGAGCGTCCACGTAACACCGAGAAAAAAAGATCACGTTCCAACGCGCGAGCATTAAATCCTTCCGCGAGCAGAACACATCGATCGGCAGTCTATCTTCCTAGCGAACGACTCGAAATCACAGACGAACAAAGCGTCGCGGAATTCGGCGCCAATTTGCCATAAACTCTCAAACGATTTCCGCCCCCGATCGCCGTAAAGATTTCGCACGCCGAGAAGCACGTACACTAAGCTTGTAGCACGCCCGGCATCTTAAGGAATACAGCCACTCCACTTTCGAGAATTTTTTTCGGGAATGGAACGCAACAAATGGAAAATCTATTTACAGCTCTCTATTATGCAGACTTGGAAATGTGGAAACAGTGAAAACGACGGCGCTACAACTCCGCAATGGTCTCCTCATTCCTCGGCCAGAACAATTACTAGAATTTTTTACCTGGAACAGAAAACTGAAAACTTAAAAGCGGTGTCCAAAAATGAAGTTCTTCAAAAAGGGTGATTCCTGAGGTCATTTGAAGTAACTTTTTCGTTCGCGAAAATGTTCTCCGCGGCTGTGTTCAGGAGTTATTAACGAAAAACACAGAACAATCAGAGGACGGCTGCAGCGGACGGATTCTGTCTCGGCCAATTCCAACGCCAATGGCCGCTGCAGCCGCGCTCTGATTGGTCTTTGTTTTTCGTTAATAACTCTTTAACAAAGCCGCGGAGAACATTTTCACAACTGAAAAAGTTGCTTCAAATGACCTCAGGAGTCACTATGTGTGCTAAAGAATAATTAAATGTAAGGTTTAATAAATTCATTTTCATCATTCAAAGTAAAAACCGCAGTTGCGTATATTTTCCTATAATTCGAGAAATACGAACTCGCACGGACTCTTCTGCATCATACTATCGAAATAGTCATGTTTAAGCACCGACTATCAAACATACATATGCAAACACACCTTCATCAACTCCGAGCAGTAAATCAATGAACATACCTCAAAGTTCGGCAGAACAACGACTCCAGCTGCGCTCGGTCGTTACACCAGAAATTATTAATGCATTATCGCCGCGGAGTAATGAACACGTTATTATAATAATACGAAGCCGAGGCGAGCAGGATCCGAGCGTGTGCGTCGATGTAAAATGGTGGTATACGTATTATATGATTGCTGAGGGGGCCGTTGCCATTTAAAAACCGGACGACTCGTTTCCCCGGCGATAATACCGGCTGTAATGTGTCTATTCACGCGATTCACCGGGAATATAATGCAGTGATGAACGAGCCGATCGAAAATACGATACATACAACATTTAACACGTTATGCGCTTAATATCGTATTAAGGACTCGCTGCCCGATTAAGAGTTGTACCGGGTTGTTTGCCGAAGCGACTTTCTGCGCAATTTTAAGCTGTGTCCATGCTGAAGTAACCACGCCTAGTGTGCAAAATAAATCAATCTGATAATCATTAGACTGTGGATTTTTATGCAAAATACATATTGCCTACATTAATTGCAAGAGGTAGGTTTTACCTAGACATTTATTCTTTTCTTAATAATTCTAATGAGTTGAAAATAATACGGTGTCCTTAAATTCTATAAATGTTATTTCTATTTTACAATTTGATCGACTAATTTTTAAAAATCCGCGATCATTTTTGTCTACATTTAGTAGCTTCGGGCACCGAAAGTGAACCTAAACAAATACAAGGTAACAGCTGCGTACCTAGGAAGTTCGATCGAAGAAGATCCGACTTCATTAATAATTCACCCGGGGGGGGGGGGGGTCGATAGAAAAGCGTAGCTCTCAGCTTTCAATTTTTTCTCACAGCTCACGTTCAATTAAAAGTTCCTCGACTTCGGGCTAACAATCTCTCTCTCTAACCTTCCCCTCTCTCTCTCTCTCTCTCTCGCTCTCTTTGGTGTGCGCGCACGTTTAAAGCCATCTCGAATAAAAATAAAAAAGATTCATGGACGCGACGAAGAAACGCTCTTGGTAATTTTACCAGCAGACTGGGACTCGAACACGTCTGTGTGCTTCATTCGTGTTCTCTCTCTTTTTATCATACTCTCTTCGGCTGCCACTCGAATGTATTTGATTAATATAGTTAGCAGACGATCGCGACAGGGCATCCTACGACAACGGTGGGAAATCTGCTGGATTCAACAACTGTGCAAACTGCGCCGAGCGCCGACGGCGAGCAATGATAAATATTCCTCGACGAGGTATTAGTTAATGAATCAAATGGAACAGAGAATAGATTCCGCGGCCGAGTGTTGCCCGCCGGAATTTCTTCTATTCTGTCTCCAATTCTGCCGCTCTTTCTTGTTTGCCAAATTATTCTGCCGTTCCTCGCTTTCGGACCTCAGTAACTATTATGGTGACCTGGTGTGGCGAGATTCGCCGGAAATATGCGAGACGGTCGCTACAGTCGCCAGAGACTAAATGCGTTTTTTATTTTTGAGAGGTGAGGATTTTGGTTGTACAGTGAATTCGCGATACATACCGCTGAGACCTGGATGATAAAGGTCGCGGAATTATCTCCACTACCGCGGCGTATAGTCCGTGAGGGGTGGAGAAGCTCGAGCGACCTCTGTCGCCGAACAGTGTAACATAATACGGATCGGGCATATCCGTGTGAGATCAGGAGACTACTACTAATTCAATAACAAAACTTCTTTATTTCTCATTATTTTTTTATGGGACTTTCGCCACCATATTCGTGGCATTTTTATAATGAAAATTATACCAAATATGATATAATTCCGATGGTATTTACATGTGTAAAAAAAAAAGAAAGTTGCTTCACATTAAATTATATTAATGGAAGATCAGTGGAAATATGATCCGAATTGTATCGTGTTTGGTATCATTGTAATCAGAAAATTCCAGAAATATATTGGTGAAGGTCATAAAAAATAATGAAAAATAAGGAAGTGTTGTTATTTTGGTATTATGTTTAAACTCCTCGGCAACCGATGCCACTCGAGCATGGCTGTCCTTTTCTACGTTCGGCGCAGATAGAAACAAACACAATAGATATGTCACTGTACTGATATATCATCATCCAGTGAACCCCGGGACAATGAAATTGGAAAAATGGAAATCTTTCGAACTATAAATCGAGATGCATCATCTCGAGGAAGGACTATCGATCGTGGATTGTTAAAACTCGGACGTCAAATTACGGTAACGTCAGCCGTGCACTTACCTCGATAAGTTAATCCGGACAGCTCGCAATTTTCGATGCTCGCCGGGATCAAACTATAATAAGAGCTAAATAAGAAATCCGCCGTGATGAATCGGCCGGAATCGAACGGCGTCAGCAATCGCGGGAAAATTGAGAAAAATGAAAAGGAGACGCCCGTTCCAGTGGGAATCACCGCCTCCGTTTTCAGAACAAATCGACGCGATCTCTCGTCCAGGAAACGTTTCTCGAATAGCGAGTGCTTTTTTTGTTAAAACATTCACGACGATATTTGCAGGAATGACAATGGCCGGGTTGCTTTCGATTCGTTTATTTAATAACTCACAATTGTTTTACATATACAGCTGACACGGTTGTGTCTTTCTTCGATCGATCGTGATCGAAATCGATCTGCGTCGGATTTATTTCGTCTTTCATTCGAAGATCTTTTATTCTTCGGCTTTTTCCGTTCCTTTACAGCGTGATGTCGATTAGTGCGAGGGACTTTAAGGTATTATTTCTGTATCTTATTTCGTAATTTTATATATATAAACAACTATACAACTTATCGCTAGCTCGTAGTCGAACTTCATCCCCTTTGCAACCCTTAATTTCGTTTTACAACCCTCACACGGTTCCAGAATATCTTAGATGATTGCAAAACTTCGTGTTAGATTTCAAAATAAAAGGACTTCGATATATTTTAAAACAACTGTTTTATTAATTTTAGCCTCCCAACGTTTTACAAGCTGGTTCTTGTATGAAGAAGGTCTTTAGATCACCGGAAATTGAACACGAATTTTTACAATCATCCAATAGTTGCATTGAGGATAACTGATTTCTGCTCACCCATTTTAATTCCACACTTTAATTCCATCAATTGTGTTCTATGTGAAGTCTCATGTTTCGAATAAATGTATTAAACGACTACACAATCGTAGAAAAATTAGAAATTGTATAGTGTTTAGAGAAGACAATGGGTGAATTCTCAATTACGGAACGTGTTAGGGTTGATCGAGGTGGAAGCACTGTGTTCGTTGTTAGTAAGTCACCGATTTTCGCGCACATTTTTTTACAGATGTTTAACAATGAAAGTATAGTCGATTAAAACCTGTAACTCAAATACAGAAATTAAAAACAAATCTGTGACTGCCCTAATTTGGCATTACATGCTTGTGAATAACTGACAATTAGAATTTAAACGACGGTTGAAGTCGATCTCTTCGAATTAATTCAAAGTCAACTTGGAAGCTTCCAAAGATCAATGAAGTTGGATTTCCGCCCACGCAAAGTTATAAAACCGTCAAAGTATAAAAATTTCGCACAACTATTTCTTACACCCTCAACAGTGTTTTCTCGGGATTGTGAGAAGTACTTGTTTAAAGAACAGTTGTTTAATTAGCAAACGTTCGGACAAGGCTCAACAAAAAAGTTCCTGCCTACGTCAGACTCCTCGGAACTTCCCTTCCATTCGTTTCAGATTTTGATACACCAAAGATGGGCCATCTTGACGAAACTTTGCAACAATTCGCAGGAATAATTAAGTGAATTAAGAACAGTTCGAGCGAAGTTCCCTTGCCGTGCCATGGCGAGCGATTCCGAGAACAATTTTCGCTTGGCTCCCTTACTCGATGGTAATTAAAGATTTTTAGCAATATTTAATCGGCGAGGTGACTCAATTCAAAATTGTTTCAATTATTGAAGCTGACACGTTTTTCTAAATAACTCTGTCACATTAAAAAATCACTGGCCTTATATAAACAAAAAATACGCGGTTCTATGTGAAACAATGAGTCTGTAACATATTACACAATATTTGTTTTCGGGTTATTATTTCAAGAAAATACAATTTGAAAATTCAAGCACAAAATTGAATTGAATTTTTCTAAAATTGAGATTCGGATAAAAAATCTTATTCTCCACCTTTTATCTATTTTCGTATGTAGAATATATTGTTATAACATCACCATTCAAATGAGTTTAATTATTCAAATATTCGTATATTCAAATATTCGTATATTTCAACTCAGTTTTCGCCAAAATGAAATTCCAGGTAAAAAGAGCTTTCCTTCGCATTTTTAATTTTCATTCGACATAGTATAATGAAGTTTTTAGGATTTTCAGTGCATTCGCTGCGTGCTGTGGTATATTTTAAAAAGCATTGGTTTAATTTGGTATATGATAGCATTTTCGTTGCCATTATTTTGAAGTTCGTGCAATTCCGTCGGACGAGAGCGAGCGGATCGACGGACGCTGGAAACGCTCGACGGACCATAATTCCCGTCATTGTTGAGTGCGAAAGTATGTTCGAAATAATTAACCGGCGGCTCTAAGTTCGAACTTCCGTATACCTTCGTTCGTTTCGTTGCTCGGGAATAACCGGGGGCTTTAGTGCATTGAAAATGAACCGGGTGAAAATGAATTGTCCTACTGGTGAATCTGAAAATATTCTGATCATTCGCCACAATGAATTTCAAACAAAAATATCATCAACATCGAAATTTTCAAAAAACCTTAAGGGTCTGATACTTGCCTAATTAAACTACATTGACTTTAGACAAACTGCAAATTAGCAGCCGAACAGCAGTGCGCGCAAGTGAATTTTTACTTTCGAGGAAGCGGTCTGAAAAACAACTTTAGAACGAGGGTTCGAAATTGGTCCGGATTAGTTCTCGGAAGAGTTTCGAACAAAGATGTCTGGTCTTGTCCACGCCCCCTAGCTGTTCCCCGCGGTGAAAAATTTTCAATTACCTTTCGCGGCAGTTAGCCGGGCAATGAAACTGGAAGCTGTGCTCCTCTCCCCGAGAAATTGGCACTCGGATAGTGACCAAATTCTATGTCGGAGGAGAAACTGGTCCGAGGAATGCACCCGGATGCAGCAAGACCGAAGAATGTGCAATTCCATCTGACCAAAAGGTGCTTCCGGTCCCGCCGAATCGCGTTATTGCGAATACCGAGTTCATTTCTATCGTTCGTGAACGTTCGCGGTTCCCTCTTCGCGTTCACCGGGACCATTTTGGTAGACGATTAGGCGAAAAGATGCCGAGTGTCCCACACAAACTTCAAAAGCAATGTAACACTATAAAGTGGCAATCTCTGTCGAGGAAATATTAATATGGGAGCCACTAACTACGAAACAAACTTAAAAATCGGTTAGAAAATTCTATAAATTCCTGCTTTTGCAATGGTAAATATTTTCGTAAAAGTTGTTGGTTCGTTGAAGCAGTCAGGTCTTAGCTGGCATGAAGCCTCTGTAAAGGAACTGTCTGGTCTGTGGAGTATCGTAGGATGGGTGAAGCTCATTGAAAAATATTTGCACGTTTTCGAGAGGGCTGTTTGAACGGGTCGCGAAAATCCGGCTTAACTCGTGTCCGCGCGCAACAACGGAAACGGAATAAAAACTGAAAATCCGCGACGCGAAACGGAGCGTTGCCGCGCGACCCTTGAAAACGCGGAAAATCAGCGAGTGTTCTCGCGCGACAATCGTGGTTACAAATCAGGATTTACAATCCCAGAATCGATATAAATAAGTACCCGTTATCAAAATGCAAAATAAGCATCACCAGAGACGTCTAAATATTTCTTAACCAATTAACGAATTTATCTATGCTTGGCTTAACTTCACCTTGGCAACCCAGAAATTTTTAACTTTCTACTATATAATCCTATAGATCTTGTCGTGGAAGTGTAAAAAATCGAAGTTTTAAGGCAAGGAATTCACTGGTTCAAAAGTTATGATGACAAGCTGTCATCGAACAGTAGTGAAAATATACAGAATCATATGAGAGATCTTAAAGAGAAGGTATAAACCTAGTTGGTTGGGATTAGGTCGGGGGAGGATAGGGTGGGTGGTCACGCTTGCAAATGCATGTTATCGACATCAGCGGGTGCATGTGGTGCCATCCAGCGATTCCACTCATCAAACGACGCGCAATGCCGAGTACACACCAATGTAGCGGTGCCCTTATCTGTCAAAAACGCTTAATACGTTAAGCGTTGCGTCGCACAGTGGGGTATTTGGCCCGAAAAGCCGGAAAAAAGTCAATTTCAAAAATTTCACGTAAACTGTAATTTTTTTATTGCTCGAAGTTGTTGAACAACAATGGTTGTTGGAGAACAATGTATTAAATTTTTTTTATTCATTTGTAAGTTTATGAATCTCTAAACTTAATCGAGAGAGAGAAAGTCAAGAGATATTCTATGACTTGTATTGCCTTTCCAATCATGCTATAACATATTGTACATTTATGAGTGATTTTTACATGCTTTAAAAAAGCTGTGTAATTTTTTGCATTATGGATATCTTTTAGGTAAGTATGGACTACACATTCAGACTGTTTTCATTTTTTTATCATCGTTATTTATAAAGTTATTAATATTTGTACATGATCAATAATTCAGAAATTATTTCTACAATTCTAAGACTTCATTAACGATTTTATTATGGTTCTGAGTGAACCCCGATGGTCTTTTTGATCTCATTATATTCGGTAGAGATGTGTGATTCTAAGCTAATAAAGTTTGGTTCCGGATTGACGTTTTATAGCTAATTTAGTATTAGCGTTTAGAGGTGTTTTACGTACGCCTATACACCGTAATTAATAGTAATAATTTAAAAATATTTTTAAAATACATATCTACTTATTAAAACATTTCATGATCTATATATTTTGTATCAAAATAATTTAGATCATTTTAACATAATTTCCGTGTACAAATACTTTTTCCATCTTTTCGGTGCACGTACTCCACAATCGCCACGATTTTTCAAGAGTTTCCAATAATCTGAGGAAAAAAAGGTTCCAACAAAAGATTAACAGTGTTCAGATGTCTACAAATTTCAATACATAAAATTTCGGAAAAAAATATTATTTTATAAAAAGTGAGGATCAATTTTTTAACTGTCAAGATATATTTTTGATTTCATAATGTTATAGCTGATGTTAAGACAAATTCAACGACCCACTACACTATGGCATTGAGCCTATATATAACGCTTAAATAAGTTTTTCCGGCTTTTGGGGCCAAATACCCCACTGTGCGTCGATCCCAGGGGACCGACATCAAACTTTTCGTTCAGGCCATGTCGGTCCACGAGGAACGATACTAGGCTTTTCGCGAAGGCGCTGTGCCGGTCGACACGGAGAGGTGACTTGTATTTACACAAACTTGCAGTACTTACAGCGTGAGCGGGACGTCCATATACATAGATAGAAGCTCCACGCTTAACGTGTTAAAATCGCTCAACTTTAAGCGCGCATAACTTTTGAACCTTGCCTTTAAACTTCGATTTTTTACATTTTCTCGTCAAGATGTACAGTATTATATAGTGAAAAGTTAAAAATTTCTGAGTTGCCATGATGAAGTTTAACCCTGTGCTTTGCTAAATCAACTACTGCCTCGCGACAATTAAAAGAAAAATTGGATTTTGCTTGTAGGCGTCGTTCCTTTTGAATAAATTGCAAGAATTTAGGGCAAGGGGAACTTAAGTTGCAAGGTACAGATAAATCATAAATAATGGTCTGAAGAAGTGAACCTAAAAACCTCTCTTGCATCATTGGACACACACATTGGACGTTGTAGAAGAAAATGGGCGTTTCGTTTCACGATGCGTTGGTTGGTGAAGCGACAAGTGTAGAGAGCTGTTCTTTTTTCTGGCAACTTCGTTTATGGTTTAAGGATAGAATAAATATCGCGGGTCAAAAGAAATTGAGCGACCAACGGTGGAGGACATTGGGTTAACCGCGCGGATTGTTTGACGCGGCCGCGGACGCCGCGAAAAAAGATGACACTTTTGTCCGCGAGGGTCGGGATTTTTCAGGATTTTTGGGTGACACGCCGCTGACAGCGCAATTTCGCGAAATCCCTACGCATGCATCACGCGTCGCTCTGCGTGTTCTCCCGGAATTTTCGGCCGGCGAAATTTCTTTTCGGTTCGGTGGGAACACCTGCACGGTGTACACAGGCTGTTTCACTTCGTTTTATCGAATCTCCTCTGCCTGTTACTGCTTTAAAATGCCATCAGAATAATTCTGTTCGTAGAGAGTCTAGCGGGATGTTCTAGTCAGTGAGTCTATTCTTTGCTTTAATGAACCCTTGTGTCAATATATGAAATTTTTATATGTTCATACATTTTTATATTTTTGTGCCTTAGGTTTGAATCAATGTATAGTGACAGCAGACAGCTGTGGCAATTCTTCTATTTGCGAAAATTCGAAAAATTGTAGAAAGAAATAATTCTTCTTTTTTTTAAATGTTAAATTAATGTTTTTTGTTCGCATATGATAGATTGTTGAAATATTGTTATTTTATTATATTGAAAATCTATTGATTTTTTTAGATGGTGCAGGTGTTGTTCAATTTTGTAGAGAACAAAGAAAAGTATTCATAATTTTATTCCTTTGCATGAGGATAATGGGAAACAAAGGATAATTGAATTCCTCTTTCAAATTGAAGGCTGTACATTTTGTATGTATATGGTAATTGGCTAATATATCTCTACAGTAATTAAAATTTCAGGTTTCCCGCACTACGAAAGTTGTTTTAATCTTTTCTTTCGGTACAGAAGTTGTACAATTTTGTGTGGAACAAAGTATAAAACCGATAACTTTATTCTCCTGCAAGGAATTAATGAGGAACCAGCAAATTAATTTCATTTTTTAAATTAAATGCCATCCGCTGTCTACCCTGAAATATTAATGGCAAAGTATAATTACTAGACTGCAGATGTTTATGAAAATTTACGTTCTTCAGGGTTGATTGATTTTCTAACACGAAGCAGGTAGTTTGTTATCCTGATACGTCAGGTAAATTAGCCTGGTAAAAAAGAATATTAATTCTACTAAGTATTAATGGGCAACATAATTTACTACTCTGCTGATATGCAAATTTGAAGTAAACTTGAAACATGTTTCCGTGATGCTGGGTAAAAAGGAACATTAAATCCACGGTCGACTTTATTAAAATTTATTATATCATGGTCTCTAAATCTCAGTTTGGTTGTTTCACTGTTCCTAAATTAAAAAATTTTACATTGAAAGATCGTAAAAAGTAGTCCTTAAAAATGAAGAAATTTCTAAGAATTTCGATTATTATATCATAATTTTTACATCAGACCTTCGATCAGGAATAAAGATTTTCGAACATCTTTGTCCAAGGTAAACTTGAACATCACGAAAACATTCGCGGTTCATCGATCGCTATAATCGTAACGCGGAATGGCAATAGGGTCTCTTTCAGCAGCGTTCTTATCGCGCCTGATTATGTTCGTTCTCCCTAGGAATCGAACGTGTGACCATCGTGCCGAATGAATATAGTTGGACGCCAGCGTCGTCAACAGATCGTGAAATTGAACGAGCCGACATTTGCGAATATTCGCAGTGACATCACCTATCTGGTGGCCTAAGTTAAATTGCACTAAGTTGCCATTTGTTCGTCGCCAAACTCCTTTAATGTTTACCTTATGGTATCACGTCCAGTTTCACATTTTTTATTTCAAAATTATTGAAATCGCAAAGAAGCTTCCATTAGAAATTATTAAATAAACTTCGTTCGAGCATGTACTGTTAAAAAAATTACGGGAAATCTGAATAAATTCGGTCCTGCAATTTTTATAAAACAACCAGTCTCATTTTGTGCTCCGTACGTTTAACGTCGATGTACATCTGAGTTTCATTTTTGCAAAAATAACGTGTAGAAAGGCACTTCAAGTTGTCACAGAGGAAGAAAGTATAAGAAAAATTAAATACACCCTTGCAACATGTTAAGAACAAAGTAATTATTGCACTGTGGATTATTATGCAAAATTGGCTGATAATTGCAAGACAAATGGGCTGCAAAGGCACTCATTTCCTGCCTTGAAAATATTAATGAGTTGTCATTAATACAATAGTATTTGTAAATGTTTTAAACATTTCCACTTTTTTGTATTTGATCTACCTATTTCGATCATAAATGTATAAAACCCGCAGTCTAGTAATTACAATCATGTCGGATGGTTCATTTTGTACAATGTAATTTGCAATTTTCAGGAAAAAAACTTCGATAGAAAAATCCGCTTTTACGGGCCCTTTGAATAGCTCGTCGTTAAGGGAACAGCGCTGGCAGTGTCCAGCATAGTTCCCAGGGCTTGTCACACCCCTAACCAGATTATATTCGCAATGCAGCGACACAGTGCGATAAGGGGTGGGCGTACGCGTGACTCAACATGGCCGAGGATCGCGAAACTGTGTCACGAGATTGGACAAAATTTTATTCGCGGCGACTGATTAGTGACATGATAGACAGGTTATAAACGTGATCCTCTAATATGCATACAAATGACTTTCCTGGGAGCGAGTGATAGTGTTTCGGAGATGTGTTGTGCGTGTTGTAGTCCTGGGTGCTCGTAATAATTAATAACTTCGTTTAGGAAGTAAATCAAGAGTAAATAGAAAGATGCTGAGGAATAATTGATTATGAACGATTTATTAGTCGGTGTCGCGTTTATGAGTAATTCTACATGCTATATTACTACAATAATTAATTATTGTGAGCAGTCAAAATGCCAGAATTTTCTACAGAAAGTGAATCGAGAGTAAAGAAGAAAAACAAATATTCAGACGTTAAAGAAAAAATTATTTTTGATCATTTTATTAGTCGATGCGTTTCCGAATAATTTAAGATGCAGTTGTTAATTATTGCATGTGTCGAACTGTCAGAACTCGAATCGTCGAATAAATACAAACCGCAGGGCAGCGTTTCCTTTTAGTAAAAAGGGAACCCTTGTAGCCATTAATCCGTCGCAGCGCGTTCAGCTTTGGGCCGGAGCTTAAACGAATTTCTACACGACGATAATCCAGTTTTCGGAACCGGTCGTCGCCGAAATTTCATTGTGCCAAGTGCCCGGTAAATTCTCCGCGCATATTCGAACGTAATTCGCGAGTAACTTTCCCGATTAATTAATTTCGTTACGATTCCAGAATGAATTTCGATAACCGCTCCAAGCGGGACGAACACCCGAGCAGAATACCTTTGATAAATATATCTCACGCGATCGAGCGAAACGATGGATCTGAGAAACTTTCGACAGCGTGTCCCCAAACGGGAAAACGCTTTCGTTTCGATAGAATATTTTCCGCGTCCGCATGGATTGATTACCCTCGCGAGGTTCTACGGGAATTTTGTGATCACTCGTTTTATTTTGGACGTCGCTAGAACAATCTTCGTAACGCGATTAAATTCCTCGAGCGACTCTGCAAACAATTTATCCAGCAGACGGCTCACACACCTCGAATTTCACTCGACCTCGAACCTTGTAATCGAATCGGCAGCGCCTGGGAAAGAGATAAGTTCGGAAGCCCTTTTTCCCCCTTTCGCCTCTCCTCCCCCTGGGACGAAGGGAGCTGCAAGTTTGGCAAGTTAATCGGATTCCGATTGATCAAACGGAAATTTTTAACATACGGTCGAAATATCGAGATCGCGAGAGATGAAAGTACGAATGTCATTTTCCAAGTGATAATTAAAACGACGCATTTTAGCTAGATAACTTTTTACCAAAGAGAAATTTTTATTCGGTGTTCATTACTTTGTTCTTTACTGGGTTATAAGGAAAATTAGGTATGGAGATTTGCAGAAACCATAACCGTGCAAGGTTTAATGGGATAATCATAGCATTTTTGCCAGTCCCGTGTTCGCCCAGCAACCAATTCGATTGATCGTAATACTGCAGCGAGTCACGTTCTCGAAATTCTTCGACGAAATTGTTTCCCGCGTTCCTGGGATCTCCGAGGAATCGTTTCAACAGGAAAGCGGCAATCAGAGTATATTAAAAATGTCAGGAATTAACGTAGAAAAGAGGAGAGAGATGGGGGGTGAGAAGTGAGAGAGGGGAGAGACGGTAGAACAGGTATCGGCAACAAACGAGACTGTTTTCGCGCTAAATAAGGATATTACGAGCGTCAGACGCATACCAATCGAGCCGAGGCCGGTGTCTGTGCTAGAAAATCGGTGCTTCCTTACCTGTGCGCCTCTCATACCACCTTATGAAACATTCATGGGGCAAAGCAATTCGTCCGTTTCGCGGCGCTTTTTCGTTAGGGGACCGTTTCTTCCTCGTTCCCGACGAGCCCGGCGAACGATCTGCTCTGTTTTCACGCTCTTTCTCTATCTACCGCCTCGATATAGTGGTTTCTCCTTCTGTCTTTGGTTTTGTTCCTTTCTCACTTAAACGTGTTAGATAACAAGAAGGAACGCCATTATGTACATATAAAAATATAATCTTATCGCGATCGATCGGCCCTATTTATAGTACGCGTCGAATTCCTGCGCAAGGAACGACAAACCTTCGTCTTTGGCTTCCTCAGTTTCTTTGACACTTAAAATGCAATTTTTAATGAGATGACTGATTAATAATCAGCTCTACGAAATTTCACAATTTAGTCGCTGTAATTAGTACCGCGTTGACTGGTTACTCGGCAACCTCGAAATTTGGATAAAATCAAAGCGATATATTCAATACTAGAACTACTATCACCGGTCAAATTGACGAGTTTTATGTATTTTTTTCACAATTTTTGAAATTCTAAAGATCTTCCCATGGGAAATAATTAAATTAATGTTTTTACTGAACCATACATTATAATTTGAGTTCATTAAGTTTATTATCATTAGAATTTAATGAAATTCGGTCATTTTTACAAGGCAACACAGTCACCTTTAGTGCTTGGTAGGTTTAGAGCTAACATTAGACTACTAAGCATTACACGTCACCGATATGTATTGCTTTATAGTAATGCCAAAATTGCTTTTATTTAGTTCCGAAACAATTTTTATTAATCTTCACAAATGAAATTTTTACACATTCACAGAAAAGGCCAATAAAGATATTTTTATAAAAGTCGAGAATCCAGACATGTCCATTTTGACATGTTTGGTAGTTTTAATGTTAACGTCGGATTGGGACGAAAATTCGTAGCGTTTTCAAATTGAAATTCAAAGACAAAATTATTTATTAGTTATTTATTCAATAACATATTTTCCATTCTGTTCTATTAGTTTTTGCAATTTTTTAGGTAACTTGCCATTTTTGAATAAACCTGCGAATAAATAACTTAACTTTATCCGTGCGTTTTAATTGAAAAACGCTACGAATTTTCGCACTAACCCATGTATGTAGAGATTTCTGGTGTTAATTGCTTTTCCTTTTTTTCATTTTTAAGTCCAGAAGCCGAGTCCAAAAGTAAATCGTTTAAACATAAAAACTAGGTTCCGAATTTTCCAGAACTTTGCAATGGAAACAGTGTCACTTGGCGAATGTTCTTTCGACAGAACAAACGCTTGGGAACGATGGTATTCTGTCGGTCCGCGCGCAACAACCTGATACACGGTGTGCACGTTAGTGTGTATATATATATATTTATGTATAATATATATATATATGTATATGTGTGTATGTATAGATAAAATTTCCCCGCCAGCCACGCTCGCTCTGATACGTTTGCGCACATCACAATTTCTTGTCCCGGGTCACGTTCCGCTTCTGAGACGCTTTTCCCCTTATTGCGAAGAATGGAAAGGAAAAATGGTGTCGGTGTTTCTCGCCGCTAATCTCTCTCTCTCTCTCTTGCTCCCTCACACACACGTACATTCTCTCGTTCTCTTTCTTACTATCGGTATAGAATAATTCAAATCGAATCGAGTGAACTGTAGATACACGGTACACGTATGTACATTCGCGGGCGATCTGTGCACGGATCGTTTCGCCGTTTTCTTTTAGACGAGGTTTATAGAGTCGAAGGGATCCCCTTAGCCCATTCAAGGCCAACAGTTTTCTGATCGTATTTCTTCCTCTTCGCTCGATTCCGCTCGATTCTACTCAGTGCTTCAACCTCGATGGCCAATTCCGGGCAATTTGTTTGCCGGCGATCGCAAAAGAGAACTCGATCGACGATTCGGGCAGAAAGGTATTTGCATTTGGAGGAATCAATGGGAATGTCGCGAATGCTTCCGAATTTAAATAATTATGATTGTGACGTGAAGGAAATTGTTTACAGTAAAATAAAATTAATACAATTTAAATAATATTGAATGTCAGGATGAGCTGTTTTGTCGCGTTTCTCGACGGAGTATCTGGATTTAAACAATTATAATTGTGGCATGAAGATAATTAGTTGCGGAGAAATCAAATCGTGAATTTCGGAGTGAACGAACTTATTTATACTTAATATTTAATGTTTCTCTTACTTTGAATTTCATTAAATGATTCTCAGAAACTGGAATTCGGATAAAATTCGCAGTCTACAGGTTTTGCTTATAGAAACGCGTTTTTTTGATATTCTTATATCAATTTTTAACTTCTTCCAACGAAGTTGTTTTAGTCCTCTTAAATCCTGGAAATAGTTTCAATCATTTAAAGTTATTTTGTAATAGAGAAAATTAAATCGAAGAAAATACGTAGATTGATTCGTCTGGAATCTGTGTTTTCATTAACGCATTGTGGAATTGAAAAAATGTTTAAAACTTCAATTCAGTTTTTGATTGTATAAACTGGGCTTCAAAAAATGGAAACCAATCAATTCCGAAATAAACGAATCCACTATTTAAACAATATAAGAAACATATTCAGCGTATCGTTGTTTGCAGAATAAGGAGGTATATTCAGGGCGTGTTATCGGTTTCGAAAATAAATATTTTTGTAGAACAATGGTTTCGGAAAGAAACGGTCTCGCTATCCCGATAATAGATCCTGGTATTTCAGGTAGAAAATACTTCACAAGCGAATATCCACCATCTCTAGTACAGAGAATAGAACGAAGGATAGTATAGGGAGAGAGGAACAGCTAGAAGAATGCATGGGAGATAAGAGCAGAAGGAAGGAAGAATGAAAATGAAGCAGAGCGGAGCAGACGGATGGTGGTAATAGAAAGAAAATTGCGGGTGAAGCCACTGGAAAATGTAAGTATCTGAATCTCTTTCGACTATGCTCTTGCAAATAGACACACTTCAACACTGTCCTCCTCTCTTTACTATTCTTAAAGATACTTAAAACATTCTCAAAATTAAAAATGGGGCACTTGCAAACACCAAGAAACATGCTAGACATGAAATTTTGCAAAAATTTATCAATACACTGCTGTTGTAATTGTTTTTGAAGATTCTTTTCAGAAAATGGCTCTAGCGTTTAATTGAACACAATATTTTCTCTTTGATAAAATTTTCACACTTAGCTCTTCGGTGCATAATCTTGATTTATAGCAAAAATAAGTTCAACTCATCTGAAAGGGTAGTAGAAACAGTTTTCGGTCGGCAAAGGATTAAAATATTGAAAACTAATTCATCTGATATAAAAGGCCGTAAATAAACTATTTTCTTTATATGGCATTCATATAAACTAAATCATGAACTTCTCTCATTTTATCTGTGTCAGAAATAGTGACATTTTTTGGTCAACAAGAACAATATCGAAAGAATCTCGAAATTACCACTAAACAGAAACAAAGGCAACATCAATTCGGCTTGAAGGGGCTGGGAAAAAATGATTTTCTGTGTGTAACTCTCATTTTTAATGAAATATTCCAAATTACAATTAAATATTCCAATGCAGGTTGTATTCTTCGATTCGCAGGTTCACCGAGAACCGAGTCCGACGGTATCTCGGGTTAAACTGACCCGGGGCGGTTGTATTGGAGGGGTGGGGAAGGGGTTAATTAGGGTGCGTGCATAATTCGAGCTCTCGTTAAATGTTTCCTATTGCGGGTTTCGGGCTGAAAACTGAACGCGAATACAATATCTGGCTCGTTAAGCAGAAACGGTAGTGACAGAGTCCCGGTTTCACTCGTCATCTGAAAGTCGAATTCGCGAAACATAAAATCCAATCGCTACACATGTTCATCTACGAACCGCATTCTCTTTTCATCGTTCGGCACACTATCGCAATTACGGAAGAAACACGATCGGAACTTTAAACGACACACACACACACGCGCATACACACACACACTCAATCGGGGATCTTACGTGCCCGTAACTCAATAATCCCGAAAGTTTCGAGATCGTTCACGATCCCTTCTACGAAATCGACGAAATCTCTATCGAACCCCGATGTTCCTTTTACCGAACCCGTTTTTTACGGATTCGTCGAAGAACACTATAATCTTGAAGAACGTCACGCGCTCTAGAGCGTCCAGGCTAAATTAGACTGTACAATAATGGCCCACTTTTGGTAACTGCGATCTCTCTCCTTTTACCAATCATCATAGAGAGCTGATTGGTGGAAGTTATGGCTGGGGAACACGCCTACAGTGCCCTTGAGATTTGTTGGTACTGTCGAGGTTGCTCTGTGTGAGCACGAGTCACTTTCCGAAGGTCTCAGATATATAATATTTACCGTAAAAAAAGAAATAAAATGACTGAAACTTTCTGATAACTCAAAATGTATATACTATATATTTGTAACAAAAATACCACAAAATTATGACTGAATTATAAAGAAAAATGTCTCAATAGGTTTAAAAGAAAATACAAAGAACGTTTCAATGGATTAACAAGCAACGAGCAACGAACAACTACTGAAAGCTTTTGCAGATCACTCAGGCAGTACACAATATACTTTTAGAACGAAAATATCATAAAACTCTAACTGAATTACAAAAAAAAGTCTGACAATAGGTTTTAAAAAACCAGAAAGAACGTTTCAATGAATTCAAGCAATGAACAACTACTGAAACCTATTGTAGATCACTCAGGAAGTACACGATATACATTTACAACGAAAGCACCATAACATTCTGACTGGACTAAAGTCACAATGTATTCCCCAAAAAATCAAGAGGAACAATTCACTGGGTTAACAGTCAACGAGCAACGTAAAAAATCATTAAATTAATTAATTTCCTTGACAGTTTTCATTATAATTTTCAGATTCACTGGTGGTGCGTTCCCAAACAACACTTTAGCCGATGATTTCATGGAAAATCATCATTCGCGACGATCCTTCACGCTGATTGCACCGAGAGTCCGTCAAGGATACCGATCGATCGATCAAAGGATGTCTATTGAAGGTAAAAACGGGTTATCGCGCGGCTCCGCTTCGGATCGATCGATCCAGGATGATCCTGCGAGGATTGCTGATAGAACAACGGTGTCCTGTTCTCCTGTGTTCTTGCATTCCTCGGTTATATCTCACCGACAACACTCGCAGGTGTGCTGTCATCGGTGTCCACGCATGTTCTGCGATCCTCCGCGCCGCGAAATTGATTCCAGAGTGCCGGCGGACACCTCGGCGCTGCTGCAACGACCTGCAACAAATGAAACCGGGATTTTGTTTACTTGCGACTGTGGATCATCACCGTGGAATGCCATTTCCAGTGGGAAAATAATCCCATTCTATTTTGCATCGCACAAATAAAATATTTTAGCTCACCTGAAACGATTCTGAGACTGTCTCTAGAATCTGATCCAAGAATATGTTTAAAGACTTTCTAAAATAGTATTTCGTTTAATGAACAGTCCGTTTTAATTTAAATAGTGTTCCTGTCTTTAAAATAAAATGTTTCATCTGGTTTGAAGACGTTTTAATATAGTACTTTATTTGACCGATATACTGGTTCATTTTTAAGCAATGCTGTATCATTGAGAATAAAATATTTCATTCACATGGGAGAGTTTTTAGAATAACAATTAAAATACGAGTTTAATGGAAGGATATATTGCTTCATTTTAAATACTGCTGCATCCACGAAAATTAATTAATTTGATTTGAACACATTTCAGAATAGAATTTAATTTGAAGAACGCTCTATTTAATTTTTAATAGCGCTATAGCTTCGAAGATAAAATATTTTATTTAATTTGTAGACGTTTTAAAGTAGCATTTAAAACAAAATTTGTTGTGACGGAAAGTCTATTTAATTTTAAATAGCGCCGCATAACACCGCATTATTGAACATAAAATATTTAATTTTCTCTAAAGGTGTTTTAACCCTAGAACAACCGACGATTGGCGTATAGTTACTTCTACAGGAGGTGTTGAAGTGACACATTTATTCATTTCTTTCAGTAATTTATTGCTTCGTAAAAATGTTCACATAGTTTCTAAGTAATTTTATGCGTTAAAATATTTCTGCAGATCGCGATAAAGAATAGAATTCAAAAAAGTTTGTTTCTGACTCAATATGAAATACAGAAGCATATCAATATATACAAGCGTTACATGTTATATACATGCGAAGATATTGTTACGGCCATGTAACAATATGAAGAAAGTAAAAAAAAAGATTGAAAAAATAGTTTACCTATGTGCTGTGAGGGTCAAAATGACTCATCTCGGTATATGTACGGTATAAATTTACGATATACTACATCAAATTTTACAGCAAAAAGACAAAAAAAAAATTGATAGAAAAATTTTAGAAAAAGTAACACAAAATTTTAAAAAACAAAATGGAGTGAAAATAAGTAATGATTATAAGAAATGCCAAATAAGTCATTTTGACCCCCTTGGTTGTTCTAGTGTTAAAACAGTACTTCACATAGTATTTTATTTGATTAATCCATTTCATTCAAAATCTTGCTGCAACTTTGAAAATAATATATTTTCTATGAGAGTATTACGGTAGTTATTTCAATTGGAGGATCCTGACTATGGTTGGCTTATTTTTTACATGTTCCTAATTCTTTTAAATATTTCTCTTTTTGCATGCTAATTAAAAAAATCTGTAATATTTTGGTTTCCCTTACTGTAAAAAGTGAATGTTAAAAATGAATTAAATGTATTCGTCAGGAACACGAGTCAATTTGTCAGAGAGTCGTCGCAGTAGAATCGTGCGTGGAAGTGTCTAGTACTAGTTTAGTATGTATTATGTTTAATTAATTCCCTCTTGAATCGAGTGTGCGCCTCGGCATAGATGTCCCAATTAGCTGAATGGGTCCAAGTTATTGGCCCGTGGAATACTTTAATCGGTAGTCGAACGAGAGAAATTCTGGCAGGACTCCGTTCCCAAACTATTTCATAAACCGAAGTTTCGGAGGTCTACCGCGCTGCGAGCCGGGCTCTCGAAAACACGCTGCCAAACAATTCCTAATTAGACAACTTAAACGCCAATAATAGCGCGGTCTAACATATTCCTCGAGCACCTGATACGTTCCACGAAGGATACTCTCGTGAGAATAATTTGCCGGAGACTTGAGTCTAAAAGGACTCGGTCAAAGAGACTTTAGTCAAACTTAATACTCTTGAAGTTGTCTAACTATCGGGTCCTCTCTCTCTCTCTCTCTCTTAAACAAGCAAATCGAATTTCCTTTCATATTTTTAGAATGTGAAATATACAATTGATTATATGATGAAGTTAATATTTAGACACTATTTACAATAGAACAGTTTTTTTGAAATTCTTTTCATATTATTGGAATGTGAAATATACAGTTAATTCTATGATGGTATTCATATTCTTTACAATAGAATAGCTTTTTAAAAATGTAATAAAATACACTGAACTTTTTAAACGAGTTAGAATTGAATGTTATTGGTACATACGTACTAATTGTATTTGCTTCAATTAAGAAGTGGTCTCAGGACTCTATCGAATACTGTTCTGCAAAGAAATACGTATCGTGGATTTCTCTGGAGAGTACAGCAACAATTAGACTACTCAAACACCAGTAATATCTCGGTCTAATATTCCTGAAACATACTATACGGTTCCCCGAGGATATCCCTAAGGGAAGTAACTTAGGGTTATATCAGAGTATTTCTGGACTATGGAGACTTTTATATATGATTTGCTACTTCACTTAAATTGCCTTAACATCACTTACGACGTCATCAACGACTTTACAATTTTTTGAAAGACCTCGCAGCTTTTACAAATTTTTTTAAAAACTTTTGCATTTAATCACCCCTTTTAAAACATACTTTTGTATATACTACATTTCTATGGACACTCAGAATTTTTGTATTAAACTACGTGCTTGTTACATTCGAGTAATAATTCTTTGATGATCATCAAACCTTCTTGCAAGTCCCAGAAAATTTTGCAATCGGTCTACCACCCATCATCCGCCATAATCTCAGTTCCAGACATCCTGACACCATTCCAGAAGATTGTTCTCCACGAACCCGTATTTTATAGGTTCTAAAACGACCAAGTTACAATTTTCTTCATTTTCTTGAAGGCTCTACAATCTCATAATGGATCCCAAATATTTTTACAGGCCCTAAACACTTTAGTATTCAATCTACGTTCATCCCCTATACTCGTCGTTCCGATAACACCCCCAAGGCACTGACGACAGTTTTTTTCTGGATTAATTCCATCTTTATAATATCCTCAATATTTTCGTCGGCCTCTGGCATTGTGTCGAAGGTACCTATTCGATAACGTAGCCAGCATCCCCAACGGGCAATGTAATAAAGGCGAAAGAACGTATTAACAGTGAAAATAAAAGGGTGCTGAGATGAGATTCTTTTAGTGCCTATAGACCCCGTTCATCTCCACATGACGATTACTTATAAGAGGGTAATATTTTTCAGAAAACAAATAGAATCATGGCGTGTATCTTTGCTGAGCTAAATTCCTGTTTAAGGTTAAAATTGATTCGTTACTATTTATCTTTATTTTTCTCAGATACTACATCCTTTCAGCTTTAATTTATTGAAAGAAGTTTCATGGCTCTATCTTAATTCTGTTAAAAGTTCTGCGTTTTTGTCTCAACCCCTACTTCGTAACAGGTAAAACAGGACTCTTTTACTAGAGATCACCTAGAAAAAATATTTACAAGGTGCATATTAATAGGGATTTTTTCTGCTTATTTTTTCATTACTCTACAACCTTTCAGCTTGAATGTGAAAGAGGTTTCATCGCAGTAGATGAATTCTACTGAAAGTTCTACGATTTCGTGGCAAAAGTGACCGCGTGTTCGCCGCGTTCGCGGGGGTGAGATGAAAAATTCAACCGACCGGAGCATTATTATGAATTTGAAGGAACTTCGTTACAACGGTACGTACTCTAGTGAAATACGAGCGGTATCTCGGCTCAATCTCTCGGCGAGATTGAAGCAGCCAGCGGGGATGTAACTTCGAATATGAATATATTGAACGCGGGCGAGCACTCGCACGCGCGCCACTCCCGACAGCTTACGCTCGGATATTCCCGGAGCAGCAGTGTACAGGCCGAAGCATGTAAAGCACGACGCGTGAATTGCTCGAAACTGTCCCAGTTAATTTCAATGCGAACTGATACGACCGCTTCTGCGACCGATCCCGCAGCCTGCGAAGTGCAGTAATTACTGTGTTAGGCTCGTGTGTTCCACCGATCGGCCAGTTGCAACAGATTTTTAATTCCGACACGCTTCGACACGGATTGGACAGCGCGTGCTAGTTGGCGGATTACAATACCAGATTTTTTTACGGAGCTCACTGTACAATTTTCTTTCATTTTTCCTTATTTTTCGCGATTTCGTGTTTTAAAAATATACAGCAATGCAAAATGTGGTCTGGATGTAGGTGCGTTTTGTCATTCAAAATGTTATCGAAGGGTGAGGAAAAATCGTACTTCCAATTTTAAGGACTCGTTGGGAAGAGGAAAATTTGAGCTTGAAGTCTATGGTGGTTTCTGTCCAAAAAAAAAATTTTTTTGATGAAGGCAAACAAGTTTGAATTCGTGACTTTGTGGAGGAAAAGGTGTCTACTAATAGAAGAGGTTTGTTCTTCAATTATGCAAACAATGGTTGTTGGACCGACTTGAAATTTTGTATACAGCTGGTCAGAAGCTCGAATTAACATATAAGCTATCAAACAATCCGGGTTGTATCTAGGTATCCAAGGGAACAATAAGAAAGTGCATTGAAGATTTTCTGGAAAATCCTTTAAAGTAAACTATGCTCCTATGGTTCCTTAAATCATGCGAACACCACGTGTCGGATCGACTTGAAATTTTGCATGCAGCTAGTCGGAGGGTCGAATTAACGCATGATCCACTAAAAAATTCGCATTGCAGCCATGCTTCTACTAGAAAATACATTACAGATCCAGTTTCTTGAAAATCCTTAAAATACAAAATGTGTTTGCAGAATAAGAGTATAGATGAGGACAGAGACGTGTAGTGTGGATGAAGCTATTACGTGAAACGGCTACGTGTGAATTGAAATTGCCCGTTGGATGCGTGTATGGCTGCGTGTAATGGATATTTGGGCAGATAGGGGTGCAGGCTCGGCCTCGGAAACGCAGCGTCGCGTCGACCCTCGTCGTACGAGTGCCACTACACAGTTTAAGTGTGTTCCATTTGAATATATTAATTATTCATTTTACACGGGGTTGCGGAGGGTTGCGGCCCTCGGGCAGGTTCACGTTCGCGTGGCACCGATTGCCTAAGTATTTCGGGCACGATTGAATACGCCGATGCCGATTTATTAGCCACGGACGCGTGCGCCCGATATATGTATGCATGTACGTCGCCGCACCCCCGCACGCCTAATGAGAACACCACGGATTCCAGGTTGCGCCGGATTATTGAATGCGTCATTACGAGGGGATCGCCGACCGCTGGCTGGCAACTCGATTATCCGCTCCCTTGTTCCACGGGAGCCGCATGAATATACTAATTATACCCGCCGGACAGAAAGGCGGGGCGTCCGAAGTGGGACAAGCTCCGCCAAGACTTCCGATGACATTTCCCGCCGTTACCACTAGAACACATATACTGCTCGGGATGTTTGTTAGATTGTATGCTAGTTTGACCTTCTGACTTGACGCGTGCGAAGTTACCAGTCGATATGGCAACTTGGTTTTGCGGGATCGAGGAACGATCACATCTTTCGTATTTTAAGCATTTTCAAGGAATCTTCGGTGCACTGTTTTAGTTTCCTCTGAAGTATAACTGAAATCCGGATTTTTTGTCAGCTTACATATATGTTAATGTGGTCTACCTACTACCTATGTACATGCAAAACTTCATGTCGATCCGGCTGGTGGTGTTTGCATGATTATGAAACCATGGGACCATAGTCTGCTTTTTAAGGATTTTCAAGAAAGTCAAGAAAGTTTCATTTTTCCGACGTTTTCTTGAGAACATGGACACGATTCGGATTGTTTGTTAGTTTTTATGTTAATTTGACCTTTCAACTAGTTATGTGCAATATTTCAGAGCGATTCATTGATCGGTATTTGTGTTATTAACGAACAAAGTGGCCCTGTTTCATTGTTCTGTATGAATGAGGAGTTTCAAGAAAGTGGATCATTAAAGCACTTTTTACGGCTTTCCTCAGCGCTAAGTAACGAGGATGAATACATTTCACATATCTGAAAGAATAAAATGACGTTGTATTGCCTTAAAAATATGACATCTTGAAGTTCACAGAATTCCGAATACCGAAACAGTCTGTACACCTTTGCAAATATTAATCCTTTATTATTCCCAACAGTTTCGCCACAGGAATTCCTTGGAATTAAATGGAGGCCAATAAAATCGCTTAAATGGAGGAAACTCGATATACGGAGATACTGGTATAGTAAACGTGTAAACGAAAGTGGAACGAATATAAAATAATAGCCATCGTTTGCACGGCACTTCGGATGCAAATATCTCCACCCTCCTTCTATGTTCGTTTCTATTGAAAATATACCAAATAAATTTGTACGACCGCCGATAAAAAGAGACCACTAGAAACCGCTTTTCGCCGCAATGCTGAACTAATTAATCAATATTACGTACAAGTCGAGCCACAAAAAACGAACCACCTAAATATTTTAACTAAAAACAACTTCATGGATTACAGAATGTCCACTGAGAGTTAAATCATCTTTATAATTTACTGAAAACTTTAAGCAACCTGAAATTTATGGAGAGTTTGACTTAGATCATTTGTATAATTTACAGACAGACAACCTTAAATATTTATACTTACTAAGTCTTAAATACTTACTAACTATATCTTTACTATGTACAAGAAGAAATTATGGATACCAAGCTACTACAACACAACTTCTCTTCAATCTATTCTAGAATAAATAGCCTTCATATCCAGAGTCGCCAGATCAGGGGAATTGACTCGACTTCAGGGGAGAAAGCTAACACCTCCCTCGTTAGTACTGAATTAGTCACGTGACATTGTCACACACACACGACGGAGCCAGGACGCGTCACGTGACCGGGTCGTGGCGAAAGCGTGGGGGAATAGCGTGGGGAGACAAGTCTTAATCTACCGGCTCTGTGCATATCCGATAAAAATGTTCGGTGTCGTTAATTCGTCTAAAAATTCAAACAACCGGAGCATTTTACGGTATTTTACAAAATATTTTGGGTACCCTGAAATCTCTTTTAAAAAATTTGTGAAAAGTGTCGAGAGGGAAGAATGCAAGATGACCAAGTTTCTCTGACAGAAGAAAGCTCCCCAGGAGCACTCCGGTTTTTCATTAGGCGACGGAAAAAAAGCTCAACGATTGTCGCGTTTAATAATTTCGAGACAGCCCACGGCTTGCGGCGCGAACTCCTCGAATTAGAGCTGTTTTCCTCTGGCGCGATGCAAATTCGCCGACGTATATCCCCGGGTCTCGAGCCTAGAAGAGAGAGGGAGAGGGAGAGAGAGAGAGAGAGAGAGAGAGAGAGAGGGGGGGGGGGGGGGGGGGGGGGGAAATTTTCCGCGACGTTGTTCGCAATCCGCGCCTCTAATTTAGACGCTCGAAATTTACAGTCGCGTCCGTAAGCAGTTAAACTTAATTAATGCGAAAGTCGGTCTCCGGGCTCCGGACTTTTTTTTCTCGTTTTCGTGCGAGGAAGAAGGAATGAAGCGGCGTCCACGTGTTATCGCTCGTTTGGCAGCGAGCGGGGAGAGCGAGTAAGGGAGAAAAAAAGGAGAGGGTAGATTACGTGCTCTTTGAGGACTGCGTGCCGTGAAAACAGACGGTAGACGCGCGAGCGCACGGGAATTAAAACGTTTTCCTCCGTTTCCGGTTTCAGGATGGTTGAACGCGCGCGCTCTCGCTGTCTCTGCTCGCTCTTTCTTCTCGTTTTCGGATTCGAGTGGCTTCTCTTCGACGATAAAACAGCGTTTCCACTTTCTAGACGGTGTGCATAAAAGAAAAAATTCTTGACATACTGGTTGTCTTATGGATGATGCTTGGGAGACGTGCACGTGGTTTTTCTACGTGAAAAAGTCAGTCGAAAATATGGTATATTATTTTTTCGTGGGACGCTTCGTTTTCGAGAGAATCGACTTTGAATGTTCTACAAGTACACGTGCACTTAGAATGGACTATAGTTGAATTATTTAGTAAACAACGGACGATGGTACAAACTACCTGTGGACAGGGTGATTCTACCTAAAAAAGTGAGTCGAAAATGTACAATAAAGTTTTCCCATTTGGAGCTCCGTTTTTGAGAAAATCATTTTTCAATGTTTTCTAAGTCCAAGTGTACTCTAGCGAAGATCTGTGTACTTTGAGCAAATTCAAAGTCGATTTTCTCGAAAACGGTGCAACAAACAAAAAAATGTTATTATACATTTTCGACTCAGTTTTTCATGCAGAATCAGCTCGTCTACCTGTCATCGCTGCATCATCCCCGAGAGACCTTCTACGACCACGCAGCTGAGGCAGGTTCTCGTTGCCGCGTATAACAGAAATTAGCTGTCGTTTGATCGAAGTTTCATTATCCGTTTCTCGGTGTACGTTCACCGTGCAGCTGACAATCCGCTCTTTCCTGGTTCCCGTGAAATGACGAACTCGGATAATAGGGACTCGCCTTTTAGTATCGAGGAAATAACGATCGAACGTCTACCGTTTTATGCTTACATCGTGCACCCGCCGTGGATCTGATTTAACGAGCACCGCCGATACCAATGCGCCCCCAGCTTGTGCCATTAATCATCGGTCGTCATCAAGTCTCTGTTCCGCGATTTATTTTGTGACCGGACTCCCGGGGACCACTTTGTTACTAATCATTCACGGAAATTGCGCTAATACTTGTTCCCTTGAACGACGATCGTTGGAGAAGTTCATTATTTAGAAGACTGACGTCAATATTTTTATTCATTTTTTAATCGATAAGTACCACTTTCAAAATTTTTAGTCAAATTCTCTGGGAGGAAGACCCTCTTTTTGAGCATTCGAGATAAGAAATAATAACTAGACTGAGAATTTCATGTATTTACGACAAAAATTCGTAGAACAAATTCAAAACAGTGAAAACATTTAAAGAGTTTGTAAATACTGTTGTACTTCTAGTTAAAATGACTCGGAGAAAAAATAAATGTCGCAGCTCCTGTACCTCGCAATTAACGCGGACAATTTTTATTTCTCATAAAATAATATGACTAATAATAACAATTTAATTTATAAGAAAGCGACGAAACAACGTTTGAAGCGGCCTAATAAGTATGAACTCGCAGTGCAAATAGATTTCGTTCGTCTCATTAAAAATGGAGGATTACTAATGGAGTGGGGTGCTGCAAGTGGGTCGGATTTAATTGTAAGAAATAATTAACGAACATTACGGGGATCGCGGCCACGATGAATTCGGCTAAAGGCACGAACGAACAACGGACTCGTCGGCTTAACGAACAGCCACGCGTTTTTCATGCGCTCTCGAACGCCTCGATTTCCTTTTCTTTCTCACTCTTTTCATCTCTCTCTCTCTCTCTCTCTCTCTCTCTCTCTCTCTGTATGTGTAGGTGTGTGTATGCATATGTGTGTGTGTGCCTATAGTTTTCCCCGAGGCCTCTACATTGGCCGTGGTCCAAAAAAAGTGACCGCAAATGGGGAATCGATGGAACAACAAGCGCATTCATCGGACTCATTAATTCTATAACTGCGCCGACCGTGCCCACGTATCAACCTCGTCGGCGATTCATCACGTTTCGAAGGAAAATATATATAAAACAAAGCTGCCAGAGGGGTGATCGTTCGCGTCAATATTTATGTAATCTGCAGATACGTGTCCGTGACCGGATGATGAAAATCGCGACAAACAGTTTCGATCGAGTGACGCAACTTTCGCCGCGTTCGCCAAAGTGGATTATGAAAACATGCTTCCCGAAGTGCTGTTCGACCCTTTAAAAACACACATTTTAGTTTAGACATTTGCCACGGTCATTGGTTCATCGATGATCGAACTGTTACAAAACTTCTCGATAACAAATTAAGTGTTGTTTCGAATTTTACTTACTTAGCCTCGGGAAACATTCGTTTAATAATGGTCTGAATTGAATGCACACACAAAAAAAGCAGTAGACGGTTAAGAATATGTCGGTTCGTTCTAATTGGATTGTGGAGTAGATATTATTGATTATCAGAGATTGTGGATTATGCGTGGAGAACATGAATAGATGAAACAGAAAACTGAAGGGTCATTAGAAGAGTCTGAGCAACATCTAAAATCTTAAACTGCTGTGACTTCGTGAAAGCCTCTACTTTCAGAGTACTTAATTAATTTTCTTAAAGCCGTTTCTGTATCATGTGGAATAATGGAAAAGCGGAAGTACATTCTAGTTTTTAAAATGTCTTATGACGGCAAACTTTTCATTCAAAGCTCGATAAATCAACAAAAGAAAAAAAAACGTTTATCAAATTTTCGAAGCAGTAAAGCGGAGCCTTAAATTTCAGATCCATGGTCGATTCATTCCCGGAAATGAAAGAAAGGAGCTGGAGCAATTTAAAGCAGTAGAAAGATTAAAAGAACTTAATAGTGTCAATGTATTATTTTCAACTTATTGAAGTTATCGAAGAATAAAACAATATTCTACATGGCTGTTTATTTTTCATAAAAACTCGCAGCCATACCTAAAACCTTGTTTTTCACGTTCGCGTTTCACCGAAATTTCTTTGTCGGACGTTTGTAAGCATCGCGAGCTGAAAATTCAGTATCCAATTTACCAGGAAACAAAACTCGATCTAGGGGCGGACAGAAACGGGCTTTCTGATCGATCGGGGAACTCAATTAAAAAGTTTGATACCGTGGCGAGGAGCAGAACTAATCGGGACGCGAAAAACAGCCGGCCGTTATTAAAATTCATAACAATTTCCGTTCGAATTACGAGACGCGAAATTGGAAAAGTGGGTGAGGGACTTTTGCCCCCTCCCCCCTCGAAATCTGTAAAAATTTCGCGTGTCCACGACCGAATTAAATGGGAAATGTTCATGGCTAGGTGTTCACGGTTTCTAGCCGCGCGGGAAACATAAATGTTTAAAGAACCAACGTGACCGGCGGTTTTGTAATCGAAGTTCGACGGATACTCGTCAAACCGTCATAAATCTCCGCAGGAATGAGTTATAACTCCATTGTCCGGTCGCGTTTCATCTTCGTCACCAGTTTCCTCTGCGAACGACTCGGAATTTTCAATTTTCTTCCTGTTCCTTTTTTTTCGGTGTCTCGTTTTATTTTTTTTTTTTTTGGTTTCGTTCATCCGTCAATCCTGTAACCAGTGCAACGCAGATTTTGCCGAATCTGCAGCGACCCGACGTCACCGGGACGTCGCGACGTTACGGAGAAATATTACTTCCTTTTTATTTATTTATCAGAGTCGCAGCCGCTTTTGTCTATATGCTATAAAAGTGTTACGAGGGTGAAATTGACTGAGATTGTTCTAACAATTTTGTTTTTGAATTTTTATTCGAAGAGACTGTAGCACGAAATTCGAAATGGCGGGCGGAGTAGCTTTCGGTGAATAGAGAATTGTTCGTGGTTAAAGTGGAATGAAAATGTCACTGTGTTTTGATTAAGTATGTATGATAGTTATTTGCATTTTATCCTGCTCACACCAGTGTTCAAATTGTGCAATTCATGCTTCTGACAATCTTCAATTTTTGAAGACTTCTCAAATGACTGTCACAGTTCTTCTGAATTTAAGTATCAGGAATTCGAATTACCGCTTTAAAATGGCTGCTTGTTTGTGCTTGTGGTGTGACGTAACAGCTCTGCTCATTGGGTAGCGCGTAAGTACAAAGCAATATGATGGCGTCCTAACCTGCCAGAAACGCTTGAAATCGGCCAACTTCACACGCGTATAACTTTTGAACCAGTGAACTCCGGCCACTCAAACTTACATTTTTGGCATTTTCTGGTAAAAATCTATAGAGTTATATAAAAATAAAGTTGAAAATTTTTGGTCCCCCAAAATGAAGTATAACCAACTGAATATACAACAAAAATATAATTCCAGATAATGAACAATGTAGCTCACGATAATTCTTCACAAATCATCGTAAGCTGCGGTCAGGTTCACATGGAAAACAACAAACCGTCCATTTCCGTGGGCAGCTGTCTGGTATTTATGCGTGGGAAAAGTCCACGCGAAACGAAATAAAACCAATAACTGATGACACCGCCGGTTGGCCGCAAAACGCCAGTGTTGCATTTGACCAGTTGCAGGTCGCTAGCCGCGGAATTTAAATATATATTCCAGTAGGGTACCGTCGACGCATAGAATGGCGCGTTTCCGCACGCCTATGGATTTTCTTTTATTTTTTTTTTTTGTTCCATAGCACCTCTCTGGGATTTATCATCGCTTTATCGAGTCGTTTCGTAGGACGTGTTTCATCGGACAATGCGCTTTGTTCTAGCGACACTGTGTGCTCGAACGTTAGGCTCTTTTAGAGGTTCCGCGGCCCTGCGTTCTAGTGCCTAGACTAGGATTCAGCGGTTCGTTTGATTTATCACGACGCTATGGCACACTAGCTGGTGATAAATGAGTGGCCTCGATAGGCTCAGGAAGGACGAGCATCGATTCCTGCGGTCGAATCCGGCGAGGGGCTTCTGACGGCCTCCGAACAACCCTAATTGGTTGCCTGAACCAGGTACCGGAGAACGCGGAACTATTTAATGGGATTTTGAACGGCGGTTTTCACCGGGCCTGTTAACCCCTCGACTCTGCGATATTGGGTTCGACACGCGTGGCGATGGTCGAAAATGGAATTCCGGAAATTAGAGTATTATTCATTAAATTTTTCAGTCAACTTTTAGAGGAAATTCTGACTCAATACAGCCTACAGGTCATATTTTTTATCTCTTACCGCTAGTGATGAGAACACCAGCGAGAAAATACAAATTTAGTGACAGAACTTTTTTTAATTATAATTATTCTTTGATGAAACACTTGCCAACATATTCACGACACTTCATGTTCCCTATGAATCTTATTTACACGTCTGATCCACGATTTACTAGAACCTTGATGGTCCGAGCCAGTCAGTGAAACATAACTGACCAAGTTCAATTTCTCAACCCATTCTATTATACAACGAAGAGAATACTTCAATATCGGCTTCGTGGGCATGAAAGTACAGAATTCGCTTTTTAAAATGAGCACAGGTAGAACACTCTACTATTTTTTTACACGAAATAACAGGAGTTCAAAGATCGACAATTTTTGGATTGTGATTCAATGTTGTTCTAATCTTGCGGAGTCATGTACTTCATAAAATACAGATTGCCTTGTTTTTTTTTTTAATTTCTTCCTTCCTTTAATAATTTCGATAAGTTGGTACTGAAAACGACTTATTTAATAATATAAAAGTAGAAAAGACAAAGTTTAACATGAAAATAATTTTGGTAACATTTTGACCCCTTCTGGATCTTAATAAAATTTGGTTTACTTAATAGATTGTAGTAAACATTGATCTCATAGTTTCGTAAAAAGTTGCATCGGTCATGTATGGCCAACGGGACACTCAAACTGGTAAGTTCTTTGAATCCATCTGCTGCTTTAAATTGCATCCACTCATTTTTACCATAAGTGCATAAAATCCACGGTCTAGTCATGCAAGCTCGAAATGGCGAGTGTGAACGATCGAAGTGAAAACTCAGGAGTCCCGTATAAATGAGGGATGCAAAAAGTCACTGACCGTGTTAACTGACAGGAAATCGCGTAAACGTTGATTCGTAGGGAAAACGTTCTCTTTGCTCTGTCGAGCAACATTTTTATCTAGTAGCGGGGCTTTTGATCTTGTCTCCCCAACCTTTAGGGCGGATCTAGCAGACAGCGTGAGTCAAAGTAGACTGGCCACAGGATTTAATGAGGAATCCGCTTTGGCCACTTTTGCCCGGGGGTAATTGGCACTTCGCCCCGCGTTAATTGACAGATTCATTCCGGTCCTTTATCGCGATTATGAGAAATTGACTGTAGAAAACGGGGTTACTGTTAATGCCCCGGCCATTTGCAGCGTTTCGTTCCCTCGGTAACCACATTAAAATCACAGTCGAACTTTCGAATCGAGTTTCTGCACTCGGATTTCGATCGGTCCCGTGATCGAAAACGAGCTTTGGCTCCCGTTGATAGGATTGGAAAGTTATTCCTGCTTTGACGCGAGATAAAAGTTCAATTTTAATCGGGATCGGACTGTTCGGAGACTATTCGACACCGACAAAATAAATTTCAACAGAGAAACCGACCAAAAACTTCTGCAATTTATAGATTTGCTCAGTGAAAATTGTTCAGTGTACAGTCCCTCTGCAAATCGTGTCTTTGTTGTTGTAATATTTACAATTGAAAATTAACACCTCTGTAAAAAATTCAATGGTCTAAGGCTACCTTCCTGGCTTTTTAGGGCCTGGTACAGTCTACTCAACTGTACACGGAGTGTCCAAGGATGTGGAACTTCAGATAATATGCAGATTCTTTAGTCAAATACAAATTGAAGTGTCGTTTACAACTGTGGAATCTGGAACTATGTTTTTGTAAGGTTAATACTTGGACATTTACAGCACTATCAAGGATCGGTGGCACAACCATGGATAGGGCTTCCATCTTGGGTCCTTGAGTTCTGATATGCATTAAAATACTCTACAGCAGGGGTCGGAAACCTTTTTTGGCCGCGGGTCAAAATCAACCAAAATGTGAGTATTAAAGAGACGTTTGGGTCAAAGATATTTTCGTATTAAAACAGTCTTTTAGTAAATAATAAGATATATTTTATTAAGAAAATGATTACAAACATAGTTGATGTTTCATGTTTATGTTTTATAATTCATTTTTGTATATTATACTTTATTTTCGGAACTAAAGTGGGTCACTTGAAATTATAGATAGTCATCAAAATAGTCAGAAATTATAGTCATAGATTGCCAACCCCTGCTCTACAGGGCGCCCCAAAAATATGGGAATCTCAGAAAGCATTAAGGGAGGCCCTTAGAGAATTTAGTATTTATAATATTTATAATTAGAACTTTACACCTCGTTCAAAAATCAGTTACCTCAGGTAGGGCTTCTTTCTTGGGCTCGCTTGGACTTTGATATGTTTCAGTATACTCTATAGGATGTTTGCAAAATGTATCACCATAAGAAACCACTGGAAATGTATAGCACGGTCAAAAAGCGGTGGTCATAACCAAGACTAGGGTTTCCTTTTTGGGTCTTTGCCTTG